>PVJC01035641.1:0-18145 GCA_004026665.1 Murina feae
CCTGTCCTTTTTGCTGTAATTTGACAGTCTGTTTGATGCTGCTCTGCCTCTGTATCTATTTTTGTTCACCAGTTTATAATGGTTATTATTATCCATAGATGAGTGAGGTCATGTGGTATTTTTCTTTCATTGACTGGTTTATTTCACTTAGCATTATGTTCTCCAGTTCCATCCATGCTGTTGCAAATGCTAAGAACTCCTTCCTTTTTACAGCAGCATAGTATTCCATTGTGTAGATGTACCACTGTTTTCTAATCCATTCATCTGCTGATGGGCACTTAGGCTGTTTCCAAATCTTAGCTATGGTAAATTGTGCTGCTATGAACATAAGGAAGCATACGTCCTTTCTGATTGGTGTTTCTGGTTTCTTGGGATATATTCCTAGAAGTGGGATCACTGGGTCAAAAGGGAGTTCCATTTTTAATTTTTTGAGGAGACTCCACATGGTTTTCCACAGTGGCTGCATCAGTCTGCATTCCCACCAGCAGTGCACGAGGGTTCCTTTTTCTCCGCATCCTCTCCAACACTTGTTGTTTGTTGATTTATTGACGATAGCCATTCTGACAGGTGTGAGATGGTACCTCATTGTTGTTTTGATTTGCATCTCTCCAATGATTAGTGAGTGACTTTGAGCATGTTTTCATATGTCTCTTGGCTTTCTGAATGTCCTCTTTTGAAAAGTGTCTATTTAGGTCCTTTGCCCACTTTTTGATTGGATTGTTTATCTTCTTTTTGTTAATTTGTATGAGTTCTCTATGTTAGAGGTTAAACCTTTATCAGTGATAACATTGGCAAATATGTTCTCCCATACAGTGGGCTTTCTTGTTGTTTTGCTCATGGTTTCTTTTGCTGTGCAGAAGCTTTTTATTTTGATATAATCCCACTTGGTTATTTTACCTTTAGTTTCCAATGCCCTAGGGGCTATATCGGTGAAGAGACCACTTCGGTATATGTCTGAGATTTTGTTGCCTTTAAATCCCTCTCGTATTTTTATGGTTCCTCGTCTTACATTTAAGTCCTTTATCCATTTTGAGTTTATTTTTGTGTATGGTGTAAGTTGGTCATCTAAGTTTCATTTTTTTGCATGTATCTGTCCAATTTTCCTAGCACCATTTATTGAAGAGACTGTCTTGATTCCATTGTATGTTCTTGCCTCCTTCATCAAATATTAATTGAGCATAGTGGTTCAGGTCAATTTCTGGGTTTTCTATTCTATTCCATTGATCTATATGTCTGTTCTTGTGCCAGTACCAGGCAGTTTTGAGAACAGTGGTTTTGTAATACAGCTTGACATCTGGTATTGAGATCCCACCTACTTTGTTCTTCTTTTTCAGGATCGCTGCAAAAATTTGGGGTCTTTTTTTATTCCAGATGAATTTTTGGACAGTTTGTTCTAGGTCTGTAAAATATGCCGTGGTATTTTAATGAGGAGTGCGTTGAATTTATAGATTGCTTTGGGTAGTATGGAAATTTTAATGATATTGATTCTACCAATCCATGAACATGGTATGTTCTTCCATCTGTTTATGTCTTCCTCTATCTCTTTTTTTCAACGTCCTATAGTTTTCTGAGTAGAGGTCTTTTACCTCTTTAGTTAAGTTTATTCCTAGGTATCTTAGTTTTTTTGGTGTGATGGTAAATGGGATTGTTTTTTTAGTCTCTCTTTCTATAAGTTCACTATTCGTGTATAAAAATGCCATAGATTTCTTGGCATTAATTTTGTATCCTGCTACATTGCCAAATTCATTTATTAAGTCTAATAATTTTTTGATGGAGTCTTTAGGATTTTTTATGTACAATATTATGTCATCTGCAAATAAGGACAGTTTTACTTCTTCTTTTCCAATTTGGATGCCTTTATTTCTTCTTCTTGTCTAATTGCAATGGCTAATACTTCCAGTACTATGTCAAACAGGAGTGGTGAGAATGGGCATCCCTGTTTCTGTTCTAAGGGGAAATGGTTTTAGTTTTTGCCCATTGAGTATGATGTTGGCTGTGGGTCTGTCATATATGGCTTTTATTATGTTGAGGTATGATCCTTCTATTCCTACTTGCTGAGAGTTTTTATCAAAAACGGGTGCTGGATTTTGTCAAATGCTTTTTCTGCATCAATTGATATGATTAAGTGGTTTGTATCTCTTAATTTGTTTATGTGGTGTATCACGTTTAATGATTTGCGGACATTGTACCATCCTTGCATCTCTGGGATGAATCCTACTTGGTCATGGTGTATGATCTTTCTGATGAACTGCTGGATTCGATTTGCTAGGATTTTGTTGAGTATTTTGGCATCTATGTTCATGAGGGATATTGGCCTATAATTCTCTTTCATTGTGTTGTCTTTGTCTGGTTTTGGTATTAGGATAATGCTGGCTTCATAGAAAGACCTTGGAAGTGTTCTTCATCTTGAATTTTTTGGAATAGTCTGAGGAGGATAGGTTTTAGTTCTTCCTTAAAGACTCTCCTGTGAAGACTCTCAGTTTGGTAAGACTCTCCTGTGAAGCCATCTGGCCCCGGGCTTTTGTTTGCTGGGAGCTTTTTTATTACTGCTTCAATTTCTTCCATAGTTATTTGCCTATTGAGACTTTTAGATTCTTCCTGATTGAATTTTTGAATGTTGTATTTTTCTAGGAATATGTCCATTTCCTCCAAGTTGTCCAATTTTTTGGAATAGAGTTGTTCATAGTTTTCTTTAACAATCCTTTGTATTTCTGTGGGGTTTGTTGTTATTTCTCCTCTTTCATTTCTGATTTTGTTTATGAGGGTCCTCTCTCTTTGCTTCTTGTTGAGCCTGGCTAGAGGTTCATCAATCTTGTTTATCCTTTCAAAGAACCAGCTCTTGGTTTTATTGATCTTTTGTATTGTCTTTTTGGTCTCTATGTTATTTATCTCTGCTCTGATCTTTATTATTTCCTTCCTTCGGCTCACACTGGGCTTTTCTTGTTGCTCTCTTTCTAAAGCTTCGAGTTGCATGGTTAGGTAACTTATTATCATTGTTTCTTGTTTTCTGCAGTAGGTTTGTAGAGCTATGAACTTCCCTCTCAAGACTGCTTTCACTGTGTCCCATAGATTTTGGATTGTTGTGTTTTCATTGTCATTTGTTGCCATGATGTTTTTTATTTTTTCTTTGATCTCTGTGGTAACCCAGTCATTGTTTAATAGCATGCTGTTTAGTCTCCATGTGTTTGATTTTTTTTGGATTGTTTTTGTTGTAGTTGACTTCCAGTGTTATGCCATTGTGATCTGAGAAGATGCGTGATATGATTACTATCTTCTTGAATTTGAAGAGACTTTGTCTGTGACTCAGTATATGGTCTATCTTTGAGAATGATCCATGTGCACCTGAGAAGGATGTATATTCTGTGGCTTTGGGGTGAAATGTTCTGAAGATGTCAATTAAGTCCATCTGATCTAGTGAGTCATTTAGGATTGATGTTTCTTTGCTGATTTTTTGTTTAGAGGATTTGTCCAATGGTGATAGTGGGGTATTAAAGTCTCCCACTATGATTGTATTGCTGTCAATCTCTCCCTTGATATCTTCAAAATTTTTATTTTATGTATTTGGGTGCTCCTATATTGGGTGAATGTACGTTTACCAGAGTTATTTCTTCTTGTTGGATTGATCCCTTTAGTATTATGAAGTGGCCTTCCTTATCTCTTTTTATGTCCTTCACTTTGAGATCTAATTTTTCCGATATAAGTATTGCTACCCCAGCTTTCTTTTCATTTTCATTCGCCTGTAAAACTTTTTCCATCCCTTCACCATCAGTCTGTGTGTGTCTTTTTTTCTGAGGTGGGTTTCCTGTAGACAATAGATATATGGATCATGTTTTCTTAACCAGTCAGTTACCCTATGTCTTTTTATTGGGGCATTTAATCCATTTACATTTAAAGTTATTATTGATAAATACTTGTTTGTCACCATTTTTATTCTTTATGCATGTGTTCCTTCTTTGTTTCCTATTTTTTTCTTTTTACAGTAGGCCCTTTAACATTTCTTGCATTGCTGGTTTGGTTATAATAAACTCCCTTAGTCCTTTTTTGTCTGTGAAGCTCCTGATTTCACCCTCAATTTTGATTGATAGCCTTGCTGGGTACAGTATTCTTGGATTCAGACCCTTCTTTTGCATGACTTTGTATATTTCATTTCACTCTCCTCTTGCCTGATGTGTTTCTGTTGATAAATCAGTCACTAGTCTGATGGGGGATCCTTTGTAGTTAACTTTCTGTCTCTCTCTGGGCACTTTTAAGGTTCTTTCTTTGTCATTGGTGTTTGCCAATATAATTATAATGTGCCTTGGCATTGGTCTTTTGGGGTTAATTTTGTTTGGGACTCTATGAGCTTCTTGGATTTGTGTGGGTTTTTTCTTTCCTATATTAGGGAAATTTTCTGTCATTATTTCTTCAAACAAGTTTTCTATTCCTTGCTCAGTTTCCTTCCCTTCTGGAACCCCTATTATGTGTATGTTGTTTCATTTTGTGTTGTCCCAAAGTTCTTTTAGACTCTCCTCCTGTTTTTTGATTCCTTTTTCTAGACACTGCTCTGTTTGGGTATTTTTTTCTACCTTGTCTTCTAGCTCACTGATGTAGTCTTCTGCTTCTTCTAGTCTACTGTTGATGCTTTCTATTGAGTTCTTTATAGCAGTGATGTTTTTCATTTCTTCTTGGTTCTTCTTCATTTCCTCTTGGTTCTTCTTCATTTCCTCTTGGTTTTTACACATATTGTTGAATTTATCTTCCATTGTTTTCATCCACCTTATGACCATTTCTCTGAATTCTTTCTCCGACAAGTTTCTTGCCTCCATTTCATTTACTTCCCTTTCTGGTGATGCCTGTTTTTCTTTCATATGCTGCCTGTTTCTTTGTCTCCCCATGACCTCTCTTCTCAGGGTATCTGGTTATATATTTCTTTCTCTCCTTTCAGTGAGGAGGAGCGGGGCTCGTCTTGGTCCACATATTCTTGGTTTGAGCTCCAGTGTTCTTGGGTTCCTGGCTGGTCCCTGGGTGTCCTGTTTGCAGTAACCCTGGATGTATATGTTTCTTTGTTATTATATTTTTTAAAAAATTATTTATTTCAGAAAGGAAGGGAGATGGAGAGAGAGATAGAAATAAAGATGAGAGAAAATCACTGATTAGTTGCCTCTTGCACACCCCACACTAGGGATGGAGCCCACAACCTGGAATTGAACCTTAACTTCCTGGTTCATAGGTTGATGCTCAACCACTGAGCCATGACAGCTGGGCCAAAGACAGTATTATTTAAAAATTTAATGAAGTCAGAAAAATAGAGAAAAACACAAAGAGGACCTGGAAAAGGACTTTCACAGAGAAACTGGAATTTTTGAGCTAGAGAATGGATAAAAGACAAATAAGTTTCTGTATTGTGCATGTTGGAACCCTAAAGTGAACTTCAAAGGGCTTAGAAAATATTAATACAGAACCTAAGAAGCATTTCCAGATATGGTTACTTGTGTGTCAGAACCTCAACACTGTAACTACTAAGTTTTTTAAGCCATTGTTGCAAAATATAGGAAAGATAATGCTATGGCTCCATGACTTTGTCCAAGTTTCAAACTTTCAATTCCTCAATTTTTTGTATCCATAAAAAGAGACTGATAATACTACTGCTTACCTCAAATGTTGTAGGGGCTTTAAAGAATGAATTATTGATGAATGTAAAAGATTTAGGTCAGTGTTTGTCAGGTATCAAACACTCGTCCCATATTCTCTATTATTAGGAAAGGCAATAATTAGTGAGAATAAGTACAAAATTGCTTTTGTTTTTCGGAACTGGAACTGTAGGTTTTTAGTTCATTCTGCAAGGATTAGAAGCTATATCTCTCCCAACATTTTTTTTTATCTATAGAAATTCAATAACAATATACAAGTGCCTTCTTCTCTGAGGCTTTGTGTATATGTGTGCTTAGGGAAACAATATATTTACAAGGATTTCTGACTTTGATCTTCAATTAAATACCCATTTGTCTCTTAGTAAATGGCAATACTCTCAAACAAATAATAAGATTTTGCTTTTTATGAATAAAGGAAGAGTTGGTTCACAAACTCCACCAGGCCATATGCCCTGTTTTATCTGGGAAGTCTTCACCAGTGAGGCACCTAAACATATTAGCTTTATTTTTAAAAGCCATGCTTAATGGGCTGTAAAAGAAACAGTGATTAGTTGTCTCGTTGAAGGAGCAGTTTAACAATGAAAGGTATTTATCAAGAGATTGAAAGTCACTGTTTAATTACTGTTATTGTTATTCAGGGGCGGTGAAATCAGATACAAACTCTGCTCTTCAAGAAAGACTGGAGCCTCTTTAGAAGTGCTCTAGGAATTTGAAGAGAGCTTGTCCCAAACTGCTTCTAGAACTACCATCTTTGCTGTTGTTTATGTTATTATTAAAATGAAAGTCGTTTTTGCTCAGTGAATAGAGCATCAGCCTGCGGACTCAAGGGTTCCAGGTTCGATTCCCATCAAAGGCATGTACCTTGGTTGTGGGCACATCCCCAGTGGGGAGTGTGCAGGAGGCAGCTGATCAATGTTTCTCTCTCATTGATATTTCTGACTATCCCTATCCCCTTCTCTCTGCAGAAAATCAATAAAAATATATTTTAAAAATGAAAGTCATAAAACTTTATAAAGGCAGACATAATAACTGAGGTTGAAAGCTATACCTGCAATTGACAAGGGGCTATAGTTGGTGAAAAGTAAAGACGACAACCTCTCCTTATGCTCTTATGCTATCGACAGATTGGAAAGGAGGGGCTCATGTTATATTGATAGTATTTTCTAAATTATCCATGATTTTAAAAAAATCGATTCTCCTTTTGTCAGGAGGATGAAAGTGGCTGTGGTTTTCTTTGACTGAACGGTATGTGTGTTTATTGCTGATGTCTTTGTAAATACAGAGCAGAGGGTTGTGATCTATCTCCATGTAATTCACGAGGCGCGAGCTTTGTTGTCCTTAAGCATACTGCCAACACTGACATCATCGTCCTTGCTCTCCTCCAGCTCAGCTGGATGAACTGTGGGGCATGTGCCCTGACTTGGCGCACAGCATCAGGGTCAAAGCGTAGGGAGTTCTAACAAGGATTCCATTGTGAGCTGGTTATGGAAATGCCACCATGATGCTCCTTCAAGCTGCATGTACATTGCACCACCACCCACCCCTCTGCTTCCCAGGGAAGCTTGATACAGTGGAACCCAGAAGGGGGGGGTGAAGAAAGGAAGAATGAAGAGGAAAATGTAAGTCAGAACAGTTGTTATTCTATTCTTTTTAAAAAATATATTTTTATTGATTTCAGAGAGGAGGGAGAGGGAGAAAGAGAGAGAAACATCAATGATGAGAGAGAATCATTGATTGGCTACCTCCTGCACGCCCCCTACTGGGGGGGTTGAGCCTGAAACCTGGGCACGTGCCCTGACTGGGAATTGAACCATGACCTTCTGGTTCATAGGTCGATGCTCAGCCACTGAGCCACCACAGACAGGCTGTTATTCAATTATGCCCTAATGAGGGGAACCTTATTCTTCCTGCTTTTGTAATTTCTGCTGTTCACTATAAAAGAATAGAGCAAACCTCACTGTCATTTTTGAAATGTGAAAGATAGTGTTCAAAATACTGGCTCCAGGAGAAATCTGGCATTCTCTATCTTATATAGACTCTGGCTGCTATATATTATTTTGGAGCCCCTTAGCATATTCTAAATCTGTCTGGTTGGTTGAGTATCACTTATTTGTCTGTATACAGTATCAAGACGTAACAAAATGTACAGTTGAAACCCTTTTTAGCTTTATGAGATAAACTGTCAGGAATAAATGTGAAAAACTTTGAAATGGGCAGAAAAAAATGCTAAGCATTTTGTTAGGGTTATGGCGCTCTTTCTCATGGTCTTTCAGCCTATTTTACATCTCTGATATTAATTTTAAAAATTATCTGTAGAAACACAAATGAATTGTGTGTGGTGGAACTTAATTAGTTATTACAGGTGCACATGGCCAGCTTCCCATCTAACTGTATCTTCATTTCCACATTCCCGAGGGCCTCCGTATGTGTGGTCCAAGGATTCGCCTTGGACTTGGTTAGAACATTTCATGGCTCCCTCATTAACTGAGTTAAATAAAATATTTGATACATGTTTACTTTATATTTGGATGACAGTCATGATTTTATCTTTTTATTAAAAACTTACCCTTTGTCAAGAGCTTTAGAGTAAACAGAATTAAATTACAAACCTACAGGTTGAGAAACGCCCCATGAAGGTAGAAATGTCCTGACCTACTTAATCGATTCTTATCAAATGTCCCTGCCTTTGGTGTTCAACAATAATCCTCAGCTGCGAATCTGGGGTCATTCGTCCCTATGGAGTCTCGGTTGAGGGAGGAGACTGTTGGAAGCTCTGGCTCACAGTGCTGGTGAGGCATGCAAGTCCACATGTCTCTCCAAAAACAGAATCTCTTCAACTTCATGGGGAACTAGGCTAAAGGTAAATTGCTGAAATAATCATTGCACCGGTTCATTCGGATTGTAACAAGAATGCCCCGCCCTCTCCTTTCCTAATTTAATGCCACCCTAAAGATCTTCCTACCTTATTATTTATTTATTTTTTATCTCAGGCTTGGCTTTGAATATACAGATAAATATTTGAGAGATCATAAAACCAATACATTAATAATAGGCATCATTGATTGGAAAGCTTGTGTTCATTGACCCTTAGAACTTATTACTAGAGCTATTCCTCATAGCAACTCTACCTGGAAAGTATTATTACCTGCATTCTATGCATGAGAAAGCTGGTGCTCAAAGAAGTGAAATAACAGGCCCCAAAGAACCCATCTAGTCAGTGGTGGAGGTGGCCAGTAGGGTCAGCCATTGCACAATATGGAGCCAGGGAATGTGGGCTCTGGAGTTCTGCGTCTGGCTCTGAATTCTGGCACCACCCTTTGGCTTCCTCCAAGGTCACAGGCATTTAGGAGATGAATAAGAAAAGAGGACTTCTTCTGAGAAGAAGACTGAAATAGAAAAATCTGAAATGTCAGAGGAGAAGCACGAAAGTGTGTGGTCATGGAGGGGGAAAAAGGGAGAGCATTCCAGGAAGAACAGAATGATCAACTGTGCCAAATATATAAGGATATCAGCTGACACAATTAAAAACAAGTTTATGAGGAGCAATATTGAGTGTCATCAACAAACTTCCCCAGAAAAAATTTTCAAAGTGGAGGCAGAAACCAAGTCACAGTCTGTTGAAGACATAATGTGGGGATACAGAAGGAAAACGCTGAAGACACAGGAGAGGGGGAAAATCCTGATGAAATTTCCTAAGAGACATTTGAAAAGGAGCAAAGCCCATCAAAACAGAGACTGATGCATGAGCTTTGGAGATGAGAAGGGAGGCCACATGTCAAGCTGTAATGTCTCTGGGAAAACAGGAGAGAAAAGCACTGCTTGAGAAAGAGTGTAGGGACGGCTGGGGAAGCGAAGGACAGCTGGACAGTTTGTTGATGGTTTTGACTTGCCATTGTGAAAAATGCCAGAGACCACTTATTATGAACATACTAGAGGACTGGTGCACAAAAATTTGTGGACTCGGGGGGTCCCTCAGCCCAGCTTGTGCCCCCTTGGGGAATGTCCACCTTCTGGCTTAGGCCCACTCCCCAGGGGATCGGGCCTAACCTGGCAGTCAGACATCTCTCTAGCAGCCCAGGAGCTCTCAGGGGATGTCCACTTGCCAGCGGGGAGCAGGCCTAAGCTGCAGCCGGACATCCTTAACTCTGCTGAAGATGTGGGAGAGGCTCCTGCCACCATTGCTGTGCTGACAGCTGGCAGCCTGGCTTGTGGCTGAGCAGAGCTCCCCTTGTGGGATTGCACTAACCATCAAGGGGAAGCTCCTGCATTGAGCATCTGCCCCCTGGTGGTCAGTGTGTGTCATAGTGACCAGTCATTCCCAGTGGTTCTGCTGTTAGGGTCAATTTGCATATTACCCTTTTATTATATAGGATAGAGGCCTGGTGCACTCGTGGGGGCCAGCTGGTTTGCCCTGAAGGGTGTCCTAGATCGGGGTGGTTGTCTAGCCTGGGTGAGGGGCTGAGGGCTGTTTTCAGGCTGGTCAAACCCCCCAGTGGGGACCCTCACACCATGAGGGTGTGGCCAGCCTGGGTGAGGGAATGAGGGCTATTTTCTGGCTGGCCACACCCCCTTCAGGGTGGGGGGTCCTTACTGTGGTGCCTGGCCAGCCTGAGTGAGGGGCTGCGCCCCCCCCCCAACAACCCATTTGAAACTTTGTAGCCTTGAGTGGAGGCCAGGGCATGTGGGAAGCTTGGCTTCCTCCATCGCCAAGGGCAATCCAAGCCTCCTGCTCACTCCAGCTCCTTGGCTGCCGCCATCTTAGTTGGGCTAATTTGCATAATTGCTCCTGATTGCCTGGTGGGCATGGCTTGTGGGTGTAGTGGAGTGGCGGAGTGATGGAGTGATGGTTAATTTGCATGTTTCTCTGTTATTAGTGTAGATCAGTAGTTGGCCAGAGAGGGCAGCAGGCCAGCAGGGTATCTGGGCCAGTGACTGTCTGCACAGTGGTGTGATTTCTCCAGTAGGACTTAGGATCCTAAAATATTGGTTTGTATTAAGATTAGAGTTGGGGAGGAGAGCAAGGCGTGGAAGGGAAATGGGAAGCAGCAAAAATGGCTAAAGGAAAGAAGGAGAACGAGGAGAGGGGGCAGGGTGCTCTAGTCATGTGCTGTATAAAACAACAGAGCCTGGTTGGGGTCCTGGGAGGATCAAACAACAGGAGAACCAAGCCCTGAGGTTCTGCAGGAGGAAGAATGGGGTGACCATGATGCAATGTAGCTCAATGTGTCATGATCACGCCATTGAAATCTCAAGGACAAGGTGAGCATGCACAAGACAGGGCTGATGAAGCAGTGCAAAAATTCTCTCCTTAGCACAACCCTGAAAATGTTACAGTGAATAAATTATTAAACACGAATTTTTCATCTTAACAGGAGCCATTTTAAAGAGACTTCTCTTCCAGCTGTTTCGGAAATAGCATGAGTAGCTAGAGAACATATAAATAAGGCATAGAAGTTTCTTATTATCTCTGTTTACATTTTAGATTATTATCATTTTAAATATCTATGGTTTGTGTAGTGGCAATGCAGGTTATCAACCCCACACCAAGAAAGTAGGAAGTCGGTCTAAATAATTCTTATGATGTCTTTAAAGAATGCTCTTGAAAGTGTGAAAGGGAAATGAGAAACCATTACCCAAATCTCAGTGAATGTTTAAATTTGAGGATCCTAATCTGTTTCATTTCTGGATTTGATTTAGCGTAATGGAAAACGAACAGTGTTCCATCATGCAAGTAAAACAACTCATTTCCAGTCATATCTCCGATTTCCATATTAATAGATGGGAGAAAACAAGGTAGGGGGAAGCAACTTTGATAACAAAATGAAATTTATCTATTACCAGTTGTTCCATTTTTGTGTGTTTCATACATTTTAGCCTAGAGTTACCTAAATTATTTGTCTTTTTTTTAAATCACATAAACCTCAGCTAAGGACTCAGTATTAGTTGATTTTAATGTTAACAGAGATATAAACCCTATAAATACAACAAAAATCTGGAACTTAATATTTGCTGAAGCCAGCCAAGAAAATGAGACATCAAATTGGTTTGCTTGAACCTGCTTAAATTCTCTCATCTTTGAAAAAAATATTAAGTTAAAGCATCTGCTTGGAAAGCCTGTAAGATAATCAGAGAGGAGAGAAGGCTGGTGGGATAGGAGGGAGTACTAATGATGGGCCCGCTGAGGTGCACTTGGCAGTGTGCTCTGCTAATCAATGTGAGTCACAGGCTAATGTATGTACACAAGTCTATTAAGCGCTTCCCTGCGCCAGGCTCAGCATTTTTCCTTTCCACTTTTCTCTCTGGAAATACTATTAGTCAGCTAATGCACCTTGCTGCAGGAGACAAGACAGACTTCAGGGGTTTGGGATATGACAATGCCTTTGATCATGGCACAGATGAATTGTTGATGCCCTTTACCAAAAGCAAAACAGCCTAACCCAAGAAAGGTTTATGTTTGGTAACTATTATTTTCAAACTTTTGTTTTCATCTTGGTAGTTTGAATTATAAGAATATAATTTTTAACACCTGTTTCCTCTCTCAAACCCAAAAGAAAAGAAATAAAATTGAAACCAAGGCAGGGAATTAAATCAGAGCTTAAGAGCCTTTGTTTATATTTTAAAAAATATTTTTATTGATTTTAGAGAGGAAGGGAGAGGGAAAGAAAAATAGAAAAAATCAATGATGAGAGAGAATCATTGATTGGCTACGTCCTGCATGCCCCACACTGGAGATTGAGCCTGCAATCCTGGGTATGTACCCTGACTGGGAATTGAACCATTACCTCCTGGTTCTTAGATCAATGTTCAACCACTGAGCCAGGCTTAAGAGCCATTTAAATAGTTAGTCAGGTATAACAATTTTAGTAATATTTTAATACTAGAGGCCTGGTGCACAAAATTTTGTGTACTCAGGGGAGGGGGTCCCTCTGCCCGGCCTGTGCCCTCTCACAGTCTGGGACCCATCAGAAGATGTCCACCTGCTGGCTTAGGCCCACTCCCCAGGAGATCAGGCCTAAGATAGCAGTCAGACATTCCTCTGGCAGCCCATGAGCCCTCAGGGGATGTCCACTTGCTAGCGAGGAACAGGCCTAAGTTGCAGTAGCACATCCTTAGTGCTGCTGAGGAGGCAGGAGAAGCTCCCACCACCACTGCTGTACTGGAAGCTGTCAGCCTGGCTTGTGGTTGAGCAGAGCTCCTACTGTGGGTGGAATATTACCCTTTTATTATATAGGATAGAAGCCTGGTGCATGGGTAGGGGCCAGGTGGTTTGCCCTAAAGGATGTCCCGGATCAGGGTCGGGGTCCCACTGGGATGCCTGGCCAGCCTGGGTAAGGGGCTGATGGCTGTTTGCAGGCTGGCCACATCCCCTTCAGGGTGGGGTTCTGCTGGGGTGCCTGGCCAGCCTGGGTGAGGGGCTGAGGGCTGTTTACAGGCTGGCCACAGCTCCCATTGACCCAACATCCCAGAAAGGCTGGCTGGAATCAGGTTACTGGGTTTATTTATCTTCTATAATTGAAACTTTGTTGCCTTGAGTGGAGGCCATAGCTGGCCTAGACTGGCAGTTTCCTCTATCGCTGGTGCAATGGAAGCCTCCTGTTTTCTCTAGCTCAGTGGCTCCTAGCCACCACGTTGGCTGGGTTAATTTGCATATAGCCACTCTGATTGACTGGTGGGTGTGACAGTTGGCTGGTAGGCCTGGCTTGGGTGTAATGAAGTGAGGATCAATTTTCATATTACACTTTTATTAGATTAGACTAGAGGCCTGGTGCACAAAAATTTGTGCACCCGGGGGGTGTCCCTCAGCCCGGCCTGTGTCCTCTCGTAGCCTGGGACCCCTCAGGGAATGTCCACCTGCTGGCATGCCTGGTTAGCCTGGGTGAGGAACTGATGGCTATTTGCAGGCTTGCCAAGTCCCCCAGTGGGGACACTCACCCCATGGGGGTGTGGCCAGCCTGGGTGAGGGGCTGAGGGCCATTTTCAGCTGCCCACAGTCCCTTCAGGGTTTGGGTCCCTACTGGAGTGCCTGGCTGGAAGCAGGTATCTGGGATTTATTCAACTTATATAATTGAAACTTTGTAGCCTTGAGTAGAACTCAGGGCCTGCAGGGCTCTGGCTTCCTCCATTGCCCAGGGCAACTCCAGCTCCATGGCCACCGCCATCTTAGTTGAGTTAATTTGCATATTTTCTCCTTATTGGTTGGTGAGTGTGGCTTGTGAGTGTAATGGAATAAGGGTCAATTTGTATTTTACTCTTTTGTTAGATTAGATAATAATGGTATAAATAAAATACTTTTGAATTGAGCATTCATTTCTTCTTAATATTTTCTTTTCTAATTAACTTTCAGTGTATGTCCATGGTACTCACCTGGCTTAACCCTGCTCTAGGCCAACTGCACCAAGAAAAAATGGTTTTCATCACTTCCTGTTTCCCCCATCATTATTCTCCCTGGTACTCCATTTCATATAAACATTAAACAAACTTGAATATCTTAACACTACTCTTGAATTAATATATTTTAACATTATCTTGCCAATTTTTTCCCAGGAAAACCTATATGTTCTCCATTTATTTTTTAGCCTTTCTCCCTGCGGCTGCCTCTCAGCCAGCCCCAAGCAGCTGGCTGTCTACTGTTGGTGCTGATGCAGAATGTCATGTCACTGGCTGGGAGTAGTGTCGGCAGGGGACTAGGAAAGTAAGTTTACAGCCGTAGAATGCGTGTTCTCATTTTCTCCCATGTCAACTGTATTTTTGAAGTTTCCATATATAAATATTCAGGAAAGACAAAACTTGACGCTCCTGAAAAATCTCTCCATCTCCTCAGCAACCTTCTTTCAGCTGCTCTGTTGTCTGGACATAATCTGCTTTGAGGAGCCAGGCTGTATAGAAGGATGCAGACATCAGGAGACCAGGCTTCCTTGGGAGGGGTAAAGGATGCCCTCACATTTTACAACGCTTACAAGCAGAATGCCTGCAATTTGTTGTTAATATGTAGGAACAGGTGAAGGGTTAGAATGATTTTCAACAGGCAAATCCAATTTTGTATGTCTCTATTTTATCACCATCTCTTCAATGTCTCCACATTCTTTGCTCCCTTTCGAAAAAAAAAAAAAAAATCCTAGTGTTTAGTTACATATTGATACCAAGCTTCTTTCTACATAAAATACAGATTTGAGGTACAGTTGAAAGAAAATTACAAGCCAGGACAGACTCCAGGCCTCGGAGTTCTCTGTTCCTCTTGTAACCACCGATAACATCGCCCAACTTGAAGCCGCTCGGAGCTGCATGGGCAGCTCATTTTTAAATATTTGATGTTATCAGTTGTAACAGGGAAACCAAAACAACCAGCGCTCCGGCCTTGGTAGACCAACCCCGGAAGGAGTCTGCTTAGACTGTTCCATGGAAAGGTGTGTATCTCTAATTGCTGTAAATCCAGATCCACATGCCAGCACGTATTTATCACCAACATTGTTAGAAACCCATTTCCATCACCCTTTTCATGAAAGCAGAGACCAACTTGGTTGTTTTCTGCTGCCTTTTGGAAACATTTTTGTGATGAAAAATGACAAAAAGCAAGTGGAACAGCCCTCTTCTCTGGGAGAAGCTAGTCCCAGGGCCTGAGGGGAAACATTCACTGACTGGTTTATGATGCAAATACCTTTGTTCAGAGAAGGTGAACAAGCAGGGACTTTTACCTGGATGAGTGAAGCAAGCCTTTAGCAACCCAAGGAACAAAGTTACAAGAAAAACTCAGCTCCTCGTCAGGACCATATTAGGGCAACACTACAGAAAATAAATCATTTTCTCTCGTCATGGTGCTTGGGAGAAATGTAATCCACTATTCAAATCATAGCCTCGAGAGTAACACCAACTAAATATATATAATTAGTCTCTGCAAACAGCCTCGTCTTTAGAAAAGAGACTAAAATTCCTCCAGACTGTGAAAATCTAGAACTTAACGTCTATAAATAGAGCCTTTAATTGTATGCTTTGAAATTCAACAGCCTTCTCAATTGACAGACATTTGTCTCATATTTCTCATCATCTTTCTTTCCTCGTCAAAGCTTACTAGTAAAAAACTCTATGGATTTGGAAGTGAGTAGATTTTTAGTAATATTCAATCAAATGGTAGTGGGCATAGATTTCATTACAAAGCTGTATAGAGGAAATTGGTAATATATTCTAGACAAGACATCTTCGATATATTTTCTTTGGATCAGTGAAATATATTCATTCCTATTGGTCATGACGCAGCCTATTGCCACTTTCTGTTAAGGAAAGATTGACAAATTCAATGTTTAGTACTCATAATATTTAAGTAGATCACTTTCCTTAAACTCCAGTGTCTCCTAAATACATTTTCAAATTGTTGATGGTTTCTGCTCTTATCTTGTATAGAGCATGGTGTCTCTTATAGGTCTGAAAGTCTCACCCCCTCACGCTGGATATCCTATGTATTCCCCAGTTTGACTAACTGTTTTTCTAGAGCCTGGGCAATATCGATTATTATGTCCTTGCTTTTCAGATGACATTCCCCCTTGATCAGTTTTTCTTCCACCAGCCCTCTTGGCTCAGTGACTGAGATCTGAGTCACTTCTAAGTAATGAGAGCCTCCTGGGTGTTACTTTGTGGGGTTTAGTTCCCTCTCTTCTTTGCAGCATCCCTGTGAGGCTGGTGGTGTTGTGGAGCTTTTACAAGTAGAGATGATAATGGCCAGATTAGAGAAGGTGGTGGGAGGGCTGGGCATCTTTACCCAATATGCTAGACAGATGGAGCTCTACGACATGGTTGTGCCTGTTTACCGATGAAGAACCTGGGACCTGGCAATGAGGGTATTTTCACAGCCTCCAAGCTAGATAGTAGCAGAGACAGGAATCTGCCTTCCAAGCAACTCCTGTTATTCCCACAACAACCCTCTGTCTTTCCCCAAAACCAGCCACACAATTGAATTGAAACAGCCCATTCTTCACTGCTTGAGACAAGCTGCAAGCCAACAATCCTCACTTCCTCCCTGGGATATTTAATGTGACATCTGGGTGCAACCTGTGTCTCTTCCGTCTTAACTTTGAAACCTGCTCTTCCCTACACCCTAGATTTATGGTTCATTTTAATGGGGCTCTCAGCAGCCCATGTTTTCCTGTTTAAATTCTTCCTCTGACAAGTCATAGCGTATAAATGTAATAACAGGTATTAGTAATGACAACTGTACTGAAATAATTTTCATGACAAAATTACTTCTAAATTATTTTTTTGGTAGTGCATGGATTTGCAGCTTAGTGTTGTATAATTTACACATGGAATTGGGTTAGTCTGTCTGATTACAAAAATCGGAGAAAATGAGCTGCATAAGAAAAAAAGAACAAGTTGATTCATTTACATAGGATATATTTATATGTCCAGTGTAGGGATTTTTCCCCCTCCACCACATACCATAATTCGAAAACTACAAATAGCACCCCAGTCATTTGAAGTACAAACTATGTACATTGTCTTCAAGTGTGTCACCCTGTACTTCTCCAGTTGTAGCTCCCATAGCTTCTCTCAACAACTTCCTGTACAATCTGCTGCCCATGGAGCACACCTTACCATGTTCACCTCTTTCATTTCGTGCATGATTTTCTTTCATTGCAATATTCCACCTTCCTCTCTGACTACAGGTACCACACTGTTCCTCTAAGTCTCACCTCTTCCGTGAAGAGTCATCTCTACCTTTGCTCTCCTCTGAACTCCTACACACTTCAGGTAGCTAGCACTTACATGATGTAAGGGATTGTTCGTACGTTCTGTTATTTTTAAGAAAGGGAAAATAAAAATTAGAGAAAGTTTGGTGATGAAACACAACTCTCTGATGGAGCTCATTTAGGACAAGACCTGGTTTTAATTGAGCAAGCAGGACGGAATGCCTAAGATATAGAAAGCATGGTGCTAGGAGCTTCTGGGATGCAAAGTGAAAAGGTTGTCCAGGTTTCTGAAAAAATGAACATTTTTCTTTTGGAACAAGATATGCTATCCTTAAAGTTGAAATAAAAGAGTAGCCCTGACTGGTTTGGCTCAGTGGATAGAGCGTTGGCCTGAAGACTGGGGGGGGTCCCAGGTTCAATTCCGGTCAAGGGCATGTATCTTGGTTGCGGGCACATTCCCAGTAGGAGATGTGCAGGAGGCAGCTGATCGATGTTTCTCTCTCATCTCTCATCGATGTTTCTAACTCTCTATTCCTCTCCCTTCCTCTCTGTAAAAAAAAAAAAATCCATAAAAAAAAAAGAAATAAAAGAGTAGAAGATACTGTCTGATATTTTCTAGCTCTAGAGATGACCCTCAAGGACATTTTGCAGACTTTTGGAAAAATATCTAAACTAATAAAAGCGAAATAGTAAAATTAACCGTTTCTCCGAGACAGGGTAAGCCATGCCCACCAGCCAATCAGAGTGGCTGTATGCAAATTAGCCCAGGCAAGATGGCGGCCGGGAGCCTCGGAGAGAGCAGCGGGTGAATCATGGAAACCAGCGGGCAGCAGAGTG
>PVJC01035642.1:0-18134 GCA_004026665.1 Murina feae
CCCGGAAGGGACCTGGGAAGCCGCCAAGCAGGCCGCCAACTCTTTCCCACTCACATGTCCTCTGCTGCCTTCCTTTCCCACTCCCTGGTGCTGCCAAGGAGGACCCTGGCCCCTGCAGCCTTGCTTTCCTGCTCCCCGGCTCCCCGCAAAGGGCCTGGGCAGCCGCCAAGCAGGCCGAGACCCCCCGCCACCTCTTTCCCGCTCCCCGTCCCGCCGCCTTGCTTTCCCACTCCCCAGTGCCCTGCAAGGGGCCTGGGAAGCCCATCAAGCAGGCCACTGACCCCCTGCTGCCTCTTTCCCGCTTCCTGATGCCCCTCCAAGGGCCTGGGCAGCTGCCAAGCAGGCTGCTGACCACCTGCCGCCTCTTTCCCACTCGCCGGTCCTGGGTCCTGCGCTGTTTCGCCCTGCAGTCGCTCTGTGCACTCGGGAGGTCCCTCAGCCCGGCCTGTGCCCTCTCACAGTCTGGGACCTCTCTGGGGATGTCCACCTGCTGGCATGCCTGACCAGCCTGGGTGAGGGGCTTTAAGGCTGCCCACAGCTCCCATTGACCCAATGTCCCAGCAAGGCTGGCTGGACGCAGGTTCTGGAGTTTGTTTATCTTCTATAATTGATGCTGTTCCTTTAAGCCGAGGCCTAATAAGCCTCGTTTCTGCTTCAGCTCTTGGCTTCTATAATGCAACAATGTTACTTAGTGCTCAGGCCTGGTCTGCTGTTCCCTTTAGCTCCCGAGGATTCTATGATTTATACAATGTTGCAAACATGTTTTGCTTTCAGGCAAGGATAAGCGAGCCAGTGGCGCAGACAGTTTCACTTTCACTCCTGCTACAATGGAAGCTGCCATTTACTCCGTGAGTGGTGGCCACCATGTTGGCTGGGTTAATTTGCATACTGTTGCTCTGATTGGCTATTGGGCGTCCCGAAGAAATGGTCAATTTCAATATTACTCTTTTATTAGTTAAGATACTCTAATATTACACTGTTTCTATTTTTTTCAAATTTTCTGTATACTTGCTTGTTTATTTACTTATTGATTGATTGATCGTTTTTTTTTTATTGATTTCAGAGAGGAAGGGAGTGGGAGAGAGACAGAAACATCAATGATGAGAGAGAATCATTGACTGGCTGCCTCCTGCACGCCCCACCCTGGGGATCAAGCCTGTAACCTAGGCATGTGCCCTGACCAGGAATTGAACCTTGACCTTCTGGTTCATAGGTCAATGATCAACCCTGAGCCATGCCAGCCAGATGATTTTTAAACACTTTGAAATATAAAAGACTGAGTTAGTTTATGGATACCTAACATCATATTAAATCCTATCAGTAGCTTGGTGAGGTTCAAGCATTTTTACATGCATCTACATATCTATGTATTGTCCCACCGATATTCACAACAATAACTTCATTTTAAAGTTTGCTCTATAATCATTTTAAAGAAAGGTCACCTGAACTTTTAAATTAATGTTTATCTGACATAAATATTGTGATGCTTGATTTTTAAGGTTTTCATTTGTCTAAATTATGTTGATGATTTTCTTAATTTTATCTTTTAGAGTCCTTTAGTTTTTTATTTGAGCTATGTAACCAAACTAATTTTTTGGTATCCTAAAAGTGAACACTTCTTATCTTAATAGAGGAAAATATAAAATGTGTTTGTTTGATATTTAATTTTCTATGTTTTATGTTCCTGGATATTTCTATATTGCTGTGTATTTCTTAAATCTTTTTTCCTTTTACAACTTAAGTTATAAAGTCTGTTTTCCAATAAAATAGATGACATATATAAACACCAATTATAATTATTAACTTTCTAAGTCCAGAATAAAACTGACCTTCTTAAATAAAACAGGTGAATGTTTTCCATATTTTTCCTACCCTTTTTCATCTCTAAACCCATCTAAAATCATTCTCTTTTTTTGGGTAAAGTCTTGGCTTTTACTGTAAAATAAATCCCAGGAATATTAATTAATAACTATTTTTGTTTAAAAAGTAATTCTGTTTTGAAGCCATAATATTGTAAATTTAAAAATTACATACTGTCTAAATTCATTTACTTTTCTAAATTGCTTCACCATCCAAATTCATTACGGAGATGTACCTAGTTATTGACTAGTTTAACTTCCTAATTGTCTTTTTAGTTTAACTTCCTAATTGTCAAACTTATTTATTAAATTACTTTAAATTTCTGTTTCTATTTTCTTCAGTCTTGAATAATAACTTGCTTTAGTATGTAATTAGTGATTATCAACCTTTCCTTTTTCAGAAATCTGCAGATCCTGTTATTTGATTTTTGCATATAATACTTCTAAGAAGAAGGTTGATGGATTAATTGTATGACTTTATGTTTTGCTTTAGAGGTTACTAGACTCTTGTGCAATGATCTCTGGATTTTTTAAGTTTCTAAACTTTAATTTTGGTATCTTCAAGTTCATTTATTATATATCTGCTGTGTTTTTAAATCTATCTATCTATCTATCATCTTATCTAATAAAAGCATAATATTAAAATTTACAATTTCTTCGGGACACCTAAGCCATGCCCACTAGCCAATCAGAGCGACTGTATGCAAATTAGCCCAGCCAAGATGGCAGAGGCCACAGACCCAGGAGAAGCCACGAATCGGGATCCAGTAGGGCAGATGGATTCGCAAGCAGCAGCCGAAGGGGCGGGGAGCAGCCAGCCAGCCCTCCCCCCTTGGCTGCAGCCTTGGAAGGGACCGATTGCACAGGGCACATGCACACGGAGGCCTGGCCTTGGAATGGACCGATCGTGCCTCCGTGTGCATGTGCCCTGTTATGGATTCTCAGGCAGCAGAGGCCTAAGCAATGGGTCCATTCCAAGGCCTCAGCTGAGGGGTGGGGAGCAGCCTTGGAAGGAATGGGAGAGGAGCAAAGCAGGTCAGAGGGAGGAAGTGAAGAAAAAAATTAAGGTGGGAAGGAAGGAAAAGGGGAGGGAGGGCAGGGGTAAAGATAAAGGAAAGAAGGAATGTGGGAAGGGAAGGAGGGTAGTAGAAAAATGGGAAGAATGATGATGGAACAGAAGTAGGAAATAAGGAGGAAAGAAAAGTTTATAAATGATGAGTCAGTAGGAAAAGTGTTACATAAAGGAGAAAAATTGTGCGAGAGGAAGAAGCCAATAAGGAAGTCAAATACAGTTGTGCGCGAAGGGGATAAGATTAAAAAAGAAAGTTAATAAGGGTGACCAGGCCAGCAGGGGAGGGCAGTTAGGGGGATCAGGCAGGCAGGCAGGTTAGCGGTTAAGAACCAGAGGTCCTGGATTGTGAGAGTCCCCAAGAACTCCATATTGGAGAGGGTGCAGGTTGGGCTGAGGGACCGGCCCCCCCCCTCCACCTCCGTGCATGAATTTCATGCACCGGGCCCCTAGTCTAAATATATTTCTCTTCTCATTTTCAGAATGATTCAATATTTAAGGTTGTATTTTAAACAGACAGGCCCTAGCTGGTTTTGCTGAGTGGATAGAGCATCAGACTGACTCTTCTTTTGGTTCCATTTCAGTCAAGGGCATGTGCCCAGGTTGCAGGCTAGATTCCCAGTAGGAGGTGTGCAGGAGGCAGCCAATCAATGATTCTCTCTCATCGTTGATGTTTCTATCTCTCACCCTCTCTCTTCCTCTCTGAAATCAATAATAAAGTATCTTAAAAAATTAAAAAATAAATAAAACAGGCAGGAAAGATTATTTAAAATTTGGATTTTTTGCTGTTACTATTTCTCTTGGTTAGGATCACCAAAAATCTAACTTCCATCGGTTGTGTTCCCAAATGCAAATTTTGTTTTGACGTCTTTAATTACTTTGTATATTTCCCTCAAACATTTGTAAAGTTTTTCTCAATCAGGGTATCAATGTCTGATTTATTTTGGTGTTTCAATTTTGCTCTTTGCTGTTTCTGACCACGTTTGAGAACTATACAATAGTACCCCTATCTTAATTCCTCTTAAAAACACTCTTTTTGTTGCATTGTATTACTTTATTACTCCCTTTTCTGAAAGTACTTTTTGGGAAAAGTATTCCTGAGAGAATGATTCATGTTAGCCTGCAATTTCATTTTATTTCTGTTCCAATGCATCCAGAACATGTTATTCATCTCTACACTGTCTGACATTTCTCTTTTCCAGTTTTTCTTTGCTGCACTTAAAAGGGAACTATGTAAGATTAATTGTGTTGTTTTATTCTGTAGTTTATTCATCTTTGAAGAGATTAGTTCTATCTGTGACTAATCTTTCATCAAAGACATTGTGATTGGAATTGCATTTTTTTCTTTTCTTTTTATATGGGCATTTTTAAAAAATATATTTTTATTGATTTCAGAGAGGGAGAGGGAGAGAGAGATAGAAACATCAATGATGAGAGAATCATTGATCAGCTGCCTTTTGCCTACCCTCTACTGGGATCAAGCCTGCAACCTGGGCATGGGCCCATCTGTGTCTATATGGGGGTCATTTTAAAAAAAAATTCTCATAGAAATTGTAAGGGTGGTCTCAGGTAGATATTTTATGTATTGTATTTAGTACTTGGAATGTTTGGATTTTGGAGGAAACAGACAATTGGGTTTACAAAAACTGACACAAAGGGAAACTACATTTTAAAATGATTGTCTCTGTGTTTATCCAAATTTTGTGAAATTTCTTACTGTAGTTTCAATAGCAAGGGACACTCTTGTCCAGTTGTGGGTGACCTCTGAATGTGACCTAATCTATTTTTTTTTTACAGAGAAGTGTGCTCTAAAGAGTAATAAAATAGAGACTGAGAAACTTGCGGATTTCAGAAAGAAAATTCTGAGGAGGTCATATTTTATCTGAGTCTTTATTAGTAGATATTGGGATTCACATTTTAGGTTCATGAGAGTCTGTGAAATGTAGTCTTTAATATTACAGACTTTGCAGATCACTGGATCATCACAGTTAAGAGCATTAAAAATATATACATCAAACTTAATTGTCTTGAGTTTCATAGCCATTTGTGTTTGAGCCAAAGTATTGCATCTGACTCTTCTTTTGGGAATTTTACCAGGGATGTTAGGTTTTATAGCTGCTCTAAAAAATTACCACACACTTATTGGCTTCTAAAGTCACAAATGTACTATTTTAGCCTCAAGAAGGAAAATGAAACTTGAGAACTTGACTGAACTGTGAGGAGAGGCATTTAAGATAAATAAATCACAATTTTATCATTTAATTTTGCTAATGGCATTATAAATAAATCTGAATATATGGAGACATTTTGTGGAAATAAGGTTTAAAAAAAGTTCATTTTCAGGGACAAAAACAAGAGGGTTTTCCTCTGGTCTGGTGAACATAATACCCTCCCTCCAAAGATGTCCACATCTCAAAGCCCAGAATCTGTAAATACCTTACATAGCAAAAAGACTTTATGGGCTTGATTAAGTTAAATACTTTGGGTTGATCCTGGATTATCCAAGTGGGCCCAGTCTAATCTTCCTAGATGTAGTGAGAAGATGTGACTATGGAGAAATAAAGATGCAACAATGAAAATAGAGGTCGCTGGCTTTGTAGATGGGAGAAAGGGGCTATGAGTCGAGGAATGTGGAAGGCCAGAAGTAGTAAGAAGAGGCTAAAAACTGCTTCTTCCCAGAGCCTCAGGAAAGAACACAGCCCTGCCAGTACCTTGATTTGACCCCAGGGAGGCCCGTGACCAACTTGTGACCTAAAGAACCGCAACAGAATAAATGTGTGTCTTTCGAAGCCCATAAGTGTGTGGCCATTTGTAACAGCAGCTCTAGAACACGAATACATCTGGTATAACTTCCAAATGAAGAACCAGACACAGTACTTCTGCTCAAACACGAAGACAACTGAGAAACAGCGGGAGTTATCTTGTAGTCATTTCAGAGCTCTGCCTTTTCTAGCTCCTGCTGTGTTACCCCAAACCTACTTTTTGCAGGAGGTTTGGGGGTAAGACATTTGATATCCACACTTATTGGGAATAAAAAAATGGCAAGGCCAGACTGCATGCAGGTGGGTTCTGGGGAGAGGGGAAATCTAACTGAGCAGTTGAGATGACACAGATATTTCATTCCTCTTCCTGGGCTTCCACACATTGGGGTCTTATCTGGGAAGAGACACCCACACAGCGAAATGGTAAACATTTGGCAATGTGTCTCAGCACCTGCCCTTCTCTTGTGTAAGATTTGTGACACAGCTGCAAAGATCGCTCATACCAGCCTCATTCTTCCAAGGCAGAAAGCTAGATACGAGACCTTTTTTTAATGTATATTTTGGCAGGGTAGTTTTTTCTGGCTCTTTTCATTACTCCTGGTAACAACAGAGTATAACAGCCATACTCTCTGCATTCTGACCCTGTCTCCAACCCTTACTCCAGCAAACCACAGGATAGACTTAGCATGTGCTTCAAATCTGGGCCACATCCTATGATGTCTACTTTCGTTTGTAATGGAAAAATTATAGGTTTATCTGAAAATCCTTTTTATTTCATTTTTTTTATATTGTATTGTAAATAGCAGATGCTGTTTAATGTTTATAATATAGTCATTTTCTGTGTTTCCTTGTAAATAATGTTTCCTTGTTTTCAGTTGTTTTTAAGTGAGGTGCAGGTAGAGGAATTTTTATAGATGTTATTTAAAACCCCCATCTTTTCCAGAAATTCAAGCAAGCTTGTCAAATTGACTGTGCCTGTAATAGAAAAAGAAGCTCCAGTCATGACTTCCCAAATTATCTGAAATTCTCCCCACTCACATGGAGAAAGGTGGAAATATCTGGACCAATGGATAGTCAGAAAGCATTAAAGATTATGTAACTGGGTCAACATAATAACCAGGTTGAACCAAAATTTAGGTAGGAAAATACTATGTAAAGAGAGATGGAATGATGTGAATGTCATATATCCTCTGTGTGATGTACTAAGGACTGACCAACATTCAGACAATCTCTTATACATATATTTACATAATATTAAACAGCTATCTATTTTTTTGGTACTTTTATGCTTCATACCATTTTATTTTTAGTCACATTGAGCATGTAAGTTAATATATCTCAGATATTTTTTAAACTTAAAAAATACACTAAAAACAGTTTGTAAAACACTAGTGTTCTGTAAAAAAGATCATATTACATATGCTTATATGTAAATATAAAACATCTAATGTACTATACTTTGTAAAGTTTCTGGTGTTATTACTGAGGCTAACAAACATGAAATTCTAATACAGGTTCCAGTGAAATAAACATTGTATCAGAAAAAGAAAAAAGCCTATTTAAAACAATTCCTACATTTTAAAAAGAGTCAGGTTTCACTGGTGATTAACACTGAACATGTTGTGGGGAGCATGTCCGTTTAAACCACCACCACCACCCCCCGCCCCCCGGTGTAAAGAATTTGACACTAGATGGTTTCATACTAACAAGGAATTAACAATTTGTGGGTTGTTAATTGTTCCACTGTAAAAGTACTATTGTGAAGTAAATAAGAAATACATTTCCATGGCATACAGATGAAGATATAACTGTAGAATAAAACAAAATGTGGCCATGACTGGGTGGCTTAGCTGGTTGGAGCAGCACCCTCACTTACAGACCTGCAGGTTTAATTCCCCATCAGGGCACATGCCTGGGTAGTGAGTTCAATCCCCAGTTGGAGTAAAACAGGAGACTAAAGATGTTTTTCACCTCTCTCCTTCTCTCTCTCTTTCTCTCTCGCTCCCTCCCTCCCTCCCTCCCTCCCTCCCTCCCTTCCTCAAATCAATGAACATATCCTTGGATGAGAATAAAATATGTGTATAAAAGTTTTAATAATTTCTGAAATGTGAGGGTACCACATTGCTGTTGTTTTTTGAATCACTGCTTTTTCTTTTTCTTTTTCTTTTTCTTCTTTTTGATATTTTGAAATCGTAACCACTAGCACCATAATTTAAATCTATACACAATATTTATAAATACAGCATTTATGAATAATTATGTTTATTAATATAATACACTATATGTTTGCACATTTCAAGTGTTATCAATTTTATTTTTTGATCTGCAGCAATGCTGTGTTTTTCTAGTTCTATTGTGTTATTCAATGCACACTGATGTCAGGCATTGCATTTGACAATTATGATAAGGACAAGAGCCTGACTTTGAAAATTTTAAAATCATACTGAAGATGTTTATTATAATTATTTTTATATGAAAGTGTAGGTATTTATAGGAAGTAGAACTCAATGAAAGGCTAAGAAAGAAGTTCTCAACATTTTTTTTTTGTTTATTTCAAGACACTTCTGTACTCTTAAATTTTATCAAGGGCCTGATAGAAATTTGTTTCATGGCTTATATAGTTTAATAATTGCCATATGAGAAATTAAAACAGAGATTTAACAATTCTGATTGATTTTTTAAAGCAAGATTAACCTTTTACATGCCACCCTAAATACTACACTTTTCTAAAAAATATTTGTCAAACCAAAAATAATTGGTGAGAAGAGTAGAGGTTTCAGTTTAAACATAAACACCCCGGGGAAGGTACCTCCATGTGAATGAACTTTGTCTATAAAGGTAACTGTAGACACTTATGAATTATGAATAAAGCATTGGTGTATCATTGTTTCCCTGATGAAGCAGCAGTGGTGTGAGGGCTGGTGGCATCATAGATGACACATTAAATCCAGGTCGCAGTGCACACTGGGGACCTGTGGCAGGCATGGCAGCAGTTGTGAGTTTGTCTTTAAGCACATCTATCTATGATTTGTGGTATTCTTTCTGAACGTTTATACCTGAACATTGTAGGTAGTGCACAGGGAGGTTTATCTCAGTGCAGTGGCTGATGCAATGCTGTGAGCACACTCCAGCAATTCAGATCTTTCTGGCAAACCAGAAAGATGGTAACGCCCGCCTGAGCCCCTCCTAGAGCCACGTACACAGTACCCCGACCTTTATGCTCATTGGCTCCCTAAGAAGACCTGGCATTCTATGAATGGCCACCTCCGCTATATATACTGCTGTACTTCCTCAATAAAATTAGACCTGCGTCACACAACCTGGTCTCCGGAGTCGTGCATGCAAGCATCTTAGCGCTAGGAGCTCCGTCGTCCTCACCCCTGGGAAATCCCCTGCTTTAGAACATAGTCTGGCAGTCATTCCCAATATTCTTTTATGTTTTAATCATCTTTCAGCCAAGTATCCTCCCTAAAAACCCTCCTTGTTTTGTTGTGGGTCATTCTTGTAGTATGTATACTCTGAGAAACATTTTATTTTTAGTCACATTGAGCTGATGGCTGTTTGCATTTTATTATACATCTCTGTAGTGATAATAAAAGCTTTTAACCAACTTAAGCAGATGGGCCTATCTTACTACTTTCTGTGGCCAAGTTTCATGGGTCCATAACATATAAAAACAAAATTGCTTTCAAGGTAGATATTTTTTAAAGTGGTGTTAAATACAGCACATTCACTTAACTTGAAGCTTCAATTTCATCTGTCAAAACAATCTACCAAGCCTCAGTGCAACATTTAAATATGCAGTGAGTGAAATGCATTTATTAGTTTAGATTTGGCTAACCTAACAAGAGGCATTCTGTCTAAAAGCAAAAGGCCGTTTGGGAGTCTGCGAAAGCTATACGAACGCCTACGTTTATTTGTTTGATGTTTGAGGGGTTTTCAAATAATGAATATACATGAATAATTGATCAATAGTATCATGGTTTGTGCCAGACATTGTTTTGTTGTACTTACAAGGCATTTATTGGACAGAGACTGACAGCTGTTTTATTAAAGAAAGAGATTACTGTTCAAAAGTGTGAGCCCACAGTTTGATGGAGTAGACCCTTGTTCTTTTATATTTCTCCTTGTACATAATGCCATTAACTTACTCTTACTGATCTCACAAATAGTTTGAGAGCACTTTCTAAGTATCTGGAATTGAAGTCCTTGTTATCCTGGCAGCAATCTCTGGGAAGTGGACTCCCACTCCCACTCACTGAATTGCTAAATCCTCCTGCTCCTCTCTTTCAATTTTTTCCCTTGTTTGGGGAAATTGGAGGGTGCTTTGAAGTATAATTTTTGAATTCATTTCAAGATTTGTTAAGAGAATCTTTGTTCTCATCACATGTATTTTATTTTATTTTTTTGGTTAGTAACATAGAATTAAAGAGAGTGGGTTTAATCTCACACACAGTTCACTGTCACTCCTTCACTCTGAAAAGATAGTCACCACATTTATAAAACGTATCAATAAGAGGCAGTGTGAAATAAAAAAGTGATTGAATAAAATCTTGAGAGCTGAAATTGCATGCGTATTAATTATTGTTATTACTAGTAAACTCCTTTGAGCCACTAAATATATTAGCAAAATTATAATGATATATTCTGAACATATCAGAAATAAAGTTTATTTGTCATAGAATGTGCCTCCCTGAAACTCTGGGTGGGACCACAGTCTCAGTTTGCCTGGTAGAAGAGAAAAAATTCTTTAAAAGTACCTCTGAAAAAAAGGATTTTCTCTACTTTCTCTCTTTGCATGTGTGTGTCTGTCACCTGAGTGGAAGATGACAGAAGCAGATAAAGCTACTGGAGTTTTCTAAAAATAAAATGCACTGCAGAAAAGCTCTGCGGTCTTACGGAGAGTGCCAAAATATCAGTGCATCAGTAGGCAAGGGGATAAGGAGGGTATAAAAATTCCATTTCCTTAAACGCCACCCTTTCCTGAAACAATGTAGAGAAGAGAGCAGTACTGCCAAATAAGTCCTCAATTTGAAATGCCAAAGTCTCTCCAAAGTAGTTTCTCAAAAGTGGTATTTTAGGGCAAAAGATCAGCAAGGCTTTGCTTCCCAGTGTTTTTTTTTTTTTTTTTTTTTTTATCTTATTTATGTAGCTGCTAAAGCTGGAAATAATAAATTTGGAAATTGGATTTGAGCATATAACAAAGGGTATCTTAAATGACAATACCGGGAAATAATCACCTTTCTTGTGTTTTCGCCCTGACACTGCTTTTAGGCATCTATCAGTTTATACTTTCTAGTTCAGATCTGTTCCTCCATTAAGCCATCATCTGCTCGGCTGAAAAGCTTTGTCTCTATCACAGGAATTCCAGGAGCATTTATTTGTGGCAATTCTCACATGGCTGCTTTATAGAACCCTGATTAACTAGAGTAAAGATGTGAATTCCAGGCCTGTCTTTACTGGGATAAATTAGCAGAGTGATGGGAAGGTCTTTGCAGAATTTAATCTAAAATAAAAAATGTGACCAATAATTTAAATTATATCCTTTCCAACATGTTCTCATTCATGACATCACATTTAATTCAATAGCCATAGCCTCTGGATCGCCTCCAATCTCACTATTTAACTCTAATCTAGCCATTATATCCTCTATCTCAGTTGTTTTTTTATAGGAATTGGAGAATTATGTTCCTGCTCACACAGTTTTGCATTGGAGAAATATTGTTTTCATTGGAGGAAGATATGTTGGTGTTAATTCCAAAGACCTATAATACATTGGTCAAGCATTGGATTTTTTCATGCCAAAATGATATGCAGATCAAAGCTTTAACTAATGCATATAAGAATATGTATGGTTTTGTGTATACTTAAATTATATATAATACACATAATCATTTATGTATACAAATTTCATATATGTACACATACATATAATTTTATGTACTATAAAATTTTAATTTTAAGGAATCTAGGTCACAGAGTGTGTCAAGTTTCATTAATTTCCAAATAACCACAAATGATGTGGTATTAGTTGTTCAAATCTCTCATGTTTGACAGTTAGATGAGCCTCCTCTATCTTATCACATACTCTAAGCATGTTTTCCATGGTTCTTGACACTGTACTGCAATATTCGGGTTATTGCCTCCCTTTTCACTAAACAGAGTCTATATCATTTATTTTGATTACCTTGCAACTAGAATTTAATCATATATATAATTTTTAATTTATATTTTATACTAAAGTTTAATAAAAGTAATGGTTTTTCCTATACATTTACTTAGGTATTGATTTGCTAATTATTCCATGTATAAAATAAAATGAGGGAGAATAAGAGGAAGAGAAGAAGGAGAATGGGGAGGAGAAGAAAAGGAGAAGGAGGAAGAGAGGGGAAGAGAAGTAGGGGAGAGGGAAGGAGAAAGAAATTCCTATAAAGATTTATTTTGGAATAAAATTTTGATTTATAATTTAGATCTTCCCAGTATTTTTTTATTTGTGGCATATTCAGATTTTTGCTCTTATTGAAGGAGAGAAACTGATGTGTGTTCATCTTGAACAACATTTAGTAGGTTCTGTGAGGAAGCACGCATAAAGGACCTCAGACTGATACTGTATCTTTTTTTTTTTTTTAATCTCACTCAAGGGGAGCTCAAATATGATAAGCTACTTTTGTGGATATTTAATCTTTAGTCACATTTCTTTACATTTTAAGAATAAAACCTATTAAATTAAGGAACTGTTATTCCAAATTTAAAACTCAACCACTATGGCTCAACATAGATTGTTAGTATCCCTTAACTGGAAATCTCCCAAAATACGCTCATCGCTGCCTTCCCCGACTACCTCCAGGTCTAGGTCTGTTCACAGCTGCCTTCTGAACGTCTCTGTGGTTTTACATTTGAGCAACCGATTGCACATTTAAAAAATAAAACAAACAAAACTAACAGAAACACACACGCGATGTTTTACAAGCCAGATCAATTCTATTCCTCCCTCCCCTTTTATCAATGACTTTTGGTGCCAACTCCACCCCTTGAATCCCACAAGCCCCTCACAACCCCCACCACATCAGTGTCTCTGGCTTGAGGCTACCTCTGAGTGCCCTTTAGCTCTCCTTCATTCTAATCACTTCCTTCCTGTCCAAATAGTCGCCAGGCACCTCCTTTCTGGATGAAAATCACTCTTTCTCTTTGTTTCCACTGACAGTGTTCTTGCTCTAGGCTGAATTATTTCCTTAAAATAGTAAACATACATTAATTTTGAGGAATTTAGTTATTTTACTTAAACATTCAATGCAGTAAAAGGTTTGGCTTTTCTATAATATAGTTATAACTACTTAGCATATTTCTCTGTTAGAATAAATCCTCCCTTTTAAGTTCCTTATATCTAAAATAATAACAATATTACAGTGATGACAATTGAGTTTCCTCATTGTCATGATTGTTGACTATAAACTGTAGTTTTCCTTTTCTATTTTATCAGCAGAAACTATCTTGTATGAACCTCAATATGAAAAGCAGATGAAATGCTGATAAATTCGGGCAATGGGTGCAGAGATTACATTGTTATGACCTCTCTTCATTGTTCCACATGAAGGTGTCTACTGAGGGTCACCATAGAAGAGTGTGTTTCAGAAACTACTGTTGTAAGTAACTGACATGTTGTTAAAATTGTTGTAGGTAAGCTACAAAAATTATTTAGAAATTACATAGAAATTTCTGAGAGAACTAGCTACAAAACAATGGATTGTTATTATTGGTGGTAGTTACGATCTATAAATTACCCTCAAACACTTAATGATCAAATACTAAACGATTCTCCTAGGGGAATGCCAAATTAGATTTATGTGAGCATCTGTTCATGACATTTTCATCAACCAGTCAACACATAACCTTATTTTATGTTTGTTTCTGTTTAAAGACACCTTATATACCTTACTTAATATATATTGTGGACTCATTAACGTTGAACTCACAGCTAATGACACTAACTCACAGCTGAAGAAATCTTATCTAAACACACACACTTCCTTTGTAGTGCTCACCTTCTTGCACTTAGGAACACTAGATAGCACTCCAGCACTATGCTCTGGGGCCATGTTACACAATGAAATTTCCTACAAAATGTGAATAAAGAATAAAAATGTAGCACTAAGTAGACCATGAACAGGACACTTGTTTACTACTAAAGCTGACAGAAGGCAGAGCCTTGCCTTATTCAACTTCAGCAAGAAACATGTGTATCAGATGATTCAGTTTTTTCACTGATCTGTGCATGTCCTCAAATAATGGAGAACGCACTATGAATGCTGATTTGGAGTTCTAAAGACATTTTATTGAGTAGGCAAATTTGTAAATACCAAATCCACGAATAATAAAAGATACTGCAACAATTTCATGTAATAGGAATGAAAAATAATATGTTTGATGTTGGCATACCTTCAAAGTTGACCCCACCTTATTGAATATTATCCAGCTCCTTAAGAGAATCTGAAGGGAGCCATTTGCAGAGAAAACAGAAATAGCTTCATGCAAGTTCTATCATTAGCATCACTTTGAAGCTTTTCCTTTAAATAATAGTTATAATTTAATGATATGGAATTAAATATACTCTTTGTAAAATGTGAGAAATGCAAAAATTTAATTTAAGAACTGAAATCTTAGAAATTAGAATACCCATTATAAAAAAAGTTTATTACAGTTCATCACTTCAATATTTTATAAAATTGAAACAAATTTATTTTTTTTCTATTTTTTTCTGCTACACTTCATGGACTGAAAAACTTTTCCAAACTTGAGAACTTTAAAATAGAATTTTTGGTAGCTACATGTGTTGCCTAGTATGAATGGACTATGTTTAACTAATCAACTACTTTGAAATATTTAAATGCTTCCTATATTTTACTGTTTCAAAGGAATGTGATTTATCATCTTGAAACCAGATGTTTAGTGTATGATGTGTTTAGGATGTAGTCCTATAGGTAGAATTTGTACTTATATCAGTCAAGATCTTACCAGTAAAACAAAACCCATGCCACATTGTTCAATAGTGGGCATTTAAAATGAGAAAATAGTTACAAATCTAATTTCAATAATCTGGAAGATAAATCTTTCAGTGAGACAAAAATTAGCAACAGCTTGAAGCTGCTAATCCCACTTGGGATTTTTTAAGACAGCAGACGAAATTACGTTATTGTCACCCAAGAATTAAGGATGACTGCTGAGTAGAAACTAGAATCACAGCCTGGACAGTGCAATGGGCATTTGAAACCACACATCTTTAGCTAGATACAGAGGTAGAAACATCCTTGCTACTTTCATTGCCTACCTGTAATCTCCCATCACTGTTTCTCTTTAGTTCAACCGTCTCTGAGTAAAGTGTTGGGAAAGGGCATTGGAAAAGATATATCCCATTTTATATTATCACAGATTTACCCAAAAGCATAATTAAACCAATTTATAAAATCACTTAAGTAGTATATGAAAGCCCATTTCTCCAAATACTTATAAATATTATGTTGTAATTTTGTTATCAAGCTGGGGGACAAAAGACAATCTCATTTCTATTTTCATAATATTTGGTGATTACTATTGTGGTTTAATATTTTTTCTACTTTTTTTTCAGACTATTATATCTCCCAGTGAAGTCTTTTTAGCTATTTTCATATGGGCCCTGAAATTTTCTTATTAAATTTGTTCTTACATTGCTCTTCTGAGTAGGAAATTGCATTCCATTTATATTTTCCAGTAACTTATTATTTTGTAATTATATTTTTAATTTGAAAAACAATAAACCTTCATAAAATTTGCCAAAAAATATGTCAAATAGCTTCTATAAGTCCTTTACCTAAGTTCATATATTTTACCTATAATTTGCCTGTTTATATTTTATGAAAAATGGAAAGTGAGTTGTAGGAATCAAGCTTGGGTGTCTCAGAAATTTAATCTATTCCACTGGTCTATATGCAGCCAGATTACATATCATTATTACATTTTATGATCTCTTTCTCACACACACACATACACACACTCTCTTGCATCTTAATTTTTATTATTTTTCCACATATAGTTTAAAAGTATTATGTTTATATGTTTACCAGATCTTACTAGATCTTACATTTACTAGGAGCAAAATCTGCCATCTCTAGTTTTCTACCTTCAAATATTCCTTGAATATAAAATAATTAAAACAATATTATTGAATGCATACATGAAATATTAGAATACCTGAATAAACTCATAATTTAACTCTTTATTAACTTTTTATGGACTGTTTACTACCTATCACTTTTTAAATGCCTGTTTGCTACATCTATCTATCTATCTATCTATCTATCTATGTATAAAGCCAGTGACCAAATGCTGTAATGACCAGAACAACCAATCACTATGATGCCCACTACAGCCAGCAAACCAGCCGGATCAAGGGTGAGGCTGGCCAGCCAACCTCCCATGGCCCCTCCCCCTAGCCAGCCCCATCTTTGGTGGGCTGCCACACCCCAATTGGCCCAAAGCCCCTTCTCCCGGCCAGCCCCAACCCTGATCACCCCCCCACCCCAATAGGGATGGGGCCAGGTGGCCAACCTCCTGAAGCCTCTCCCCCCAGCTGGCCCCAACCAAGATGGGCTCTCACCACCCCAATCAGGAGCAGGGCCCCTGGCCAACCACCTATGGCCTCTCCCCTCAGCTGGTCCTGCCACTGATGGGCCCTCATCACCCTTATCAATCTGCCACCCTTTCCCCCAGCCAGCTCAACCCATGATCACCCCCCCCTTCAGATCAGGGGCAGAGCCAGCCAGCCATGGCCCCTTCCCCAGGCTGCTGGCCCCTGATCGACCCCCCTCATTCCATTCAGGGGCAGGGCCGGCTGGCCCACTACCCACAGCCCCTCCCCACAGCCAGCCATATCCCCAATCAGGCCCCACCATCCTGATTGGGCCACAGCCCCTCCCCAAGCTAGCTCTGCCCCCAGTTAGTCCCCCCACACCAATCAGTGGTGGGGCTGGCCAGCCAACCTCCAGCAGCCCCTGCCCTGGACGCTGACCTCTGATTGGCCCCCCTCAACCCATTTGTGGGTGAGGTAGGCTGGCCTACAGCCCCTCCCCATAGCTGGTCCCACCCTCAATTGCCCCCACACACCCCAAATGGTGTGGGGCCTGCCAGCAAATTGCCCATGGTCCCTCCTCCCAGCCTGTTCAACCCTGATTGGGCCCTGATCAGGGCAGGCCGGCTGGCCAACCTCCGCCATCTCCTCCTCCTCATAGGCCCAGTCCCGATTCACTGATTGGAGCTGGGCCGGCCAGGCCCCACCCTTGCAGGAATCTGTGCACTGGGCCTCTAGTATGTATATATTTACCTATAATTGCTTCCTGTCCATTTTTATTATATTTTCATCAAGAATGAATAATGCTTTACTTTATTTGTATGTGTTCACAATGTGGACTACAGTAAGTGTTCTGTAAATAACAACAGGTCAAAAAGTAACATTTATGATATGGTGTTTTAACTTAAAAGAAATCTATATTTGAGGATATGCATTGTAGTATTCATCTATTCAAAGTTATATGAGCATTAAGGATAGTATCTGGAAATTACTCACTTTTATCACATGTAATAGCCTAAGTACATACAAATGCTACATTTACAGAAAATGTATTTGTGAAATAAAAACTAAGAGCACAAGTTATTAGAGAGAACATAATCTTGACCAATAAAATATACTTTATTTACTTGAAAATAGTTACCGTTAATCAAAATGATAAATAGACATATCTTAAGGGCAGATTTATAAGTCAAGTGTTATTAATTTATTCTGTTTTCTAGACTGTATTTTGTGGTTATAATTTGCATAATTTCATTATTTATTTTTAAATAAATATAGCTAACTTTCAGTAGAATGCATTAACTAATATTTTAAAAATTTAAATATGACAGTGTTCAATATAAAAACAATTCTCTACAATTTGTGACATGCTAAAAATATAATATTTTATAGACAAACGCTAAGATATAACTCATAATTTTCTCTACACAATGATAGTTCTTTACATGTTAGGTCACATGTGAAATATTCATGTAGTAGAGATTTTAAACCTATGGCTTTAAAAGGTGACAGCATTTTATTTCTGCAAGATAAGGGATTATTAAATATCACTAACATTTAGATTAGTAAGATTTTATTTGCTTTCATTTGCTGTTAGGTATTATATGTGACTTTTTAATGGCTATTATTCATATACTAGGGGCCTGGTGCACAAAAATTTGTGCACTCGGGGTGGAGGGAGTCCCTCAGCCCGACCTGTGCCCTCTCACAGTCTGGGACCCCTCAGTGGATGTCCTATGATGGCCCCAGTCTGCCAGGCGCCTTTTGTGTGTGTGTGTGTGTGTGTATGTGTGTGTGTCATCACTGGGGACCTGCCCCCAGCCCCATCAGAGGCTCGGAGCAGT
>PVJC01035643.1:0-18143 GCA_004026665.1 Murina feae
GGGGGGGGTCCAGCCTGGGGCCTCCTCGGGGCATCCAGGAGCGCCCGTCCCGGGTCCACTGCCTGGCTCCACCCCCCGGGGGCCTCCACCAGGCGTGTGGGAGAGCGGGTCCTCCATGGGGCTTGCAGGTGCAGCCATCCTGGCTCTGCTGCCTGGCTCCACCTCCCCGAGGGCCTCCGTGGGGAGTCCAGGAGCATCTGTCCCAGGTCCACTGCCTGGCTCCGCCCCCTGGGGGCCTCCCCGGGGCATGCGGGAGCATGGGGGCCTCTGCAGGGTGTACAGGAGCAGCCGTCCTGGGTCAGCTGCCTGGCTCTGCCCTGGGAGTCTCCGAAGTGTGTCCAGGAACACCTGTCCTGGGTCCGAAGCCTGGCTCTGCCCCGGGGGCCTCCTCGGGGGTGTGCGGGAGCACTGGTCCAGGGGCCACTACCTTCATCCGCCCCCCAGAGGCCTCCACAGGGTGTGTGGGAGTGTCTGCTGCACAGTGGGGAGAATCCAAAGCCAGTCCACTGCCCGGCTCCACCCTGGGTGTGTTTGCTCAGCAGCAGGGCCCCACTGAGGGATCCTGCACCAGCGTCCGCCCCTGGCTTGCCACCCAACTCTGCGCCAGGTGTGTCCCCTCAGCGGTGTGCCCTCCGGTGGGAAATGTCCAGGCCTGCACTCAACAGTCCTCCCACCCCCCAGTGCACAAACCCTGAAGGGTTGTGGGCAGCCTGAAAATGGCCCTCAGCCCCTCACCCATGCTGGCCAGGCATGCCAGCAGGTGGACATCACCCCCCCTGCCGAGGTGTCCCAGACTGCAAGAGGGCACAGGCTGGGCTGAGGGACCCCCACCCCCCAAGTGCACAAATTTTTGTGCACCGGGCCCCTAGTTATTAAATATTAAAATATTCTAAAGGGGTATAGATAAATCATACAGCTTTAAACGCTTATATTTGTAAAGAATGAAGGCTAAAAATTTGTGAATTAAGCATGCTGCTTAAGAAGTTAAAAAGAGTTGCAGGGGAAAAAAAAGTAGAAGGAAGAAAATAATAAAGATAGAAGAAATTAATGGGGGGGGGGAGACATACTAGAGAGGATCAACAAAACAAAAAATCGGTTATTAGAAAAGACTAAAATGAATATTAAATCTCTGGGGAGAGTGACTAAAAAATAAAGATAAGATAGGCACTCAGGTGAGTATTAAAAAAAAATCTTGCCCTAACCAGTTTGGCTCAGTGGATAGAGCGTCAGCCTGTGGACTCAAGGGTCCCAGGTTCAATTCTGGGCAAGGGCATGTACCTTGGTTGCGGGCACACCCCCAGTGAGGAGTGTACAGGAGGCAGCTGATTAATGTTTCTCTCTCATCGATGTTTCTAACTCTCTCTCCCTCTCCCTTCCTCTCTGTAAAAAAATCAATAAAATATACTTTTTTTTAAAAAATCTTAAGGGTTAGAAAGGGGAAAATAAAACTGTCATTCAGAAATGATATTGTTACACAGAAGATCTAAAGTAACTTATACATTATTAGAATTAGAATAAGATTTTCAAGATTCCCAAACACTAAATCAAAATACCAAGCCAACTGCATTTCCTTTCATCAGCTATTAATAGAATATTCAAATAAAATAAAAAAGTACCATTAGCATTAACAAAAAATATAAGGTACCTAGGAATAAGTCCAACAAAAGAGGTGCAAGACTTATATGTAAAATATCATAAAACTTAGCAAATACATTAAGTAATACTTTTTAAATGAAAAAAATAAGATGTTTATAGGTTAAAAGATTCGATATTTAAAGAGTAATCCCTCTTCCCAAATAATTCATGGAGTCAATGAAAATCCAATCAAAATCCCAAAGAGGATTTATTATGGAATTTATTAAGATGATACTAAAATTTATAAGACCAAATAGCCAAGAATATAGCCAGCAGAAGGAGCAATGAATACAATAAACTGTTACTAGATGAATAAATGAAAAAGCAAAGAGAAGAAAGGGTTTAGTTTGAATAACCTGATTAACTATAGCAAAAATGTGTCCATGTTTTAAAAAAGAATACAGCAAATACATTCATGAAAAAGAAAAGAAAAGAATTTTTCCCTACCAGAGATTAAAACTTATCATAAAGCTGTAGTAATTAAAGCAGTGAGGTATAACAACAAACAGAATCAAGGGGCCACCCGCAGGCCATCATACATGGGAAACTGGTAAGTCCATTCAATAGATAATACTGAAACAATTATCCATAGGGGATAAAAATGAAAGTGTACCCCTATTTTATCCCATTCAACATATACTATGGAACTTAAATGTGAAAGATGGAACTTTAGAACTCTCAGTAAAAAATATAGTAACTTAAAGTAGGAACAGATTTCTCACATGAGACATAAAAAACAATAACAATAAAAGAAAATATTGAAAAATTCAACTATAGTATAAGTTAAAACTTCTGATAATCAAAAGATATTATAAAGAGAGTAAAAAGCCAGAAAACGGGAAAAGATTTTTAGAACCATATACAATGAATTGTTTCTATTATCTGTTGTGTAACAAACTACTTTAAAACTTGCTGCCTGGAAACAATTATTTTATTGCCCATGACTCTGTGGGTCAGGAATTTTGGGCTGAGCTCAGAAGGGCAACTCTTCTGCTTGCAGAGGCATCAGCTGAGGTCACGCGTGCATCCAGCTGGGAGCTTGGCTGGGGCTGGAACTTCCCAGACAACTTCATCATATGCATAGCGTATGAGTTGAGGCGTTGGAATGAGTAAGGGTTGCCTGGGCCTCTTTTCCTGCACAGTCTCTTGTAGGGCCTCTCTCTCTACATGGTCCCGCTTCAGAAGGATAGCCAGAATTTTCCAGGTGTCAGCTGGCTTCCAAGAGGAGCAAATGGAAGCAGGCCTCTAGAAGGCCTAAGGCCTGAGGTCACATGACACAGGTAGACTGCTGCACTCTTCTGATCAGAGCAAGACATGGGATCAGCTCAGATCAAGAGGAAGAGAAGCTAGGAAGGGTCTCCTAACTCTTTTTTGTGCTTTGTTTTTGTTAATCCTCACCTGAGGATATTTTTTTCATTGATTTTTTTTTTTAGAGAGACAGTGGAAGAGAGAGAGGGAAAGAAAGGGAGAGGGAGAGAGAAGAAAAAGAGAGGGAAGACTATGCTGCTGTAAAAAAGAAGGAATTCTTACCATTTGCAACAGCATGGATGGAACTGGAGAGCATTGTGCTAAGTGAAATAAGTCAGTCAATGAAAGAAAAATACCACATGATCTCACTTATTTATGGATAATAAAGACCATTATAATCTGATGAACAAAAATAGATACAGAAGCAGAGCAGCATCAAACAGACTGTCAAACTACTGCAGGAAGGCCGGGGAGGGTTGTAGTGGGGGGGGGGGGGGTAAGAGATCAACCAAAGGACTTTTATGCATGCATATAAGCATAACCAATGGACACAAGACACTAGGGGGTAGGGGAGGCCGGGGGAAGGTCAAGGGAGTGAAAAAAAGAGAGACATATCTACTACTCTTTGTAATATTTAAGCAATAAAACAAATTAAAAAAACAAAAGAGAGAGAGATTGGAAGGGAGAAACATTGATGTGAGAGAGAGACATCAGTTGGTTGCCTCCTGCATGCACCCTCACCAGGATCAGGGATCAAACCTGCAACCAATGTATGTGCCCTTGATTGGGAATCGAATCAGTGACCCTTCGGTCCATAGGTCGATGCTCTAACCACCAAACAAACTGACTAGGACATGGACCCTAGCTCTTGATGAAGACAGTGTATACCTGCAGAGATGGGAAATTGCTGGCAGCCTTCTTTGCAGACATTCTATATATGAATAAGCTTTAGTACCCAAAATATGTAAAGAATTCCTATGAATCATCAAGAAACAGACCAAAAATAATAATATGCAAAACCAGATATCCATAAAAGAGAAAACACAAATGGCCCATAGTCATATAAAAAGATGCTTACCCATTATCAATCAGGGAAAAACATTAAATCTACCAAAGGACAAAAATTCAAAAGTTAGACAAGACATAGTGTGGTTGGGACTATAGTAAAGAGCTACCAGGGATGTAAAATGATACACTCCTTTAGAAAACAAATTTGCATTATCTAGTAAAGATAAATATGCATACATAAGCAATTTACTCTTAGAAATTCTTGAACATATACACTAAGGACCGGTGTATGCCTCTTTATTTTCCTGTCCCTCTCTCCTTTTAATTCAATCATGGTGTTTATTCTAATACTAGAGGCCCAGTGCACTATATTCATGCACTCCAGGGGGTCCCTCAGCCCGGCCTGCACCCTCTCGCAGTCTGGGAGCCCTCAAGGGGTGCCACGGAGGTGGGAGAGGCTCTGACCTCGATGTTCACTTTCTAAGGAGCATTTGGCAAGGGAGGAAGGACACTAAAAACAAGCCAAATGTCCATCAATAATAGAATGGATAGATAAATTATGGTAGAATCATATGAAATACTATAATGCAGTGAAAATGAGTGGTCTACACAGGTAGACTGCATCAACAGGGATGAATCTAAAAAAACTCATGTTGAGGTAGAAAAAGTCACAGAAGAATGTTTCGGTGTAATTCTATTTACATGAAAAGTTCACAAATAGGCAAAAAAATTGTTTAGTGGTTCAAATTTACACATGGTAAGCATACGCACACACGCGCACACACACACAGATGTGCGTGTAGAAAATGATTAGCCCAAATTTCAGGGAAACTGGAGGGACGAAGAAGCTACTGGTAGTGTCCTCTCTCTCTTTCTGCCTCTTTATTTTCCTGTCCCTCTCTCCCTTTAGTTCAACCATGGTGTTTATTCTAATACTAGAGGCCCAGTGCACTAAATTCATGCACTCAGGGGGGTCCCTCAGCCCGGCCTGCACCCTCTCGCAGTCTGGGAGTCCTCGAGGGGTGCCACGGAGGCGGGAGAGGCTCTGACCTCAATGTTCACTTTCTTGTTTCCACTCCTTTGCATGTGTTATTCCCTCTACTTACAAGCTTTCTGCTCACCTGTCCTCCTGGATGATTCGCAGTCACTCTGTCAGATGGGCTGGAGAAGGGCCTTCTCCAAAGACCCTCTGTGGCCTGAAAGGTGAGGGGAGCCCCTCCTCCCCTGTTTATGGTAGCAGCACCCTCCGTGTGGTGACCATTTGCAGTGCTCTGGTTCATGCCACCTCTGCTGAACATCCCACATTGTGGAGGACCCTATTCTTCATATCTCTAAGGTCATCATCAAACACAGGAAAAATCATCGCAAAGAAGAACATGCTTCCTATTTAAAATATTATAGAAGGCATCAGAGGAAGGCTGTTATGTGCACAAGGGGAGATTGTAGTTTAACTCTAGTTTTGCTCTTGATTTTCTGTCATTGCATGCTGCTGCGACTTAGATGAGTTAGCCTGGAGAAGTTGCTGCTGAAATAAAGGGCTGTGGCTGATGGCTACCGTACTTGAGTATCTGTTCCTACTTTGTAAAAAGCTGCTCATTAACACCCACCAGGCCAACCCCAGAGTGGACCAGGCATGGGGGACATGGAGATGGCAAAGAAGGTGCTGGCTTTTAGAACATTGCAATATTAATGCTCTTCTTGCAGACAAAGAGAAATAGCTGGCTCATTAAATGTTACACCATTTTAAAAAGCAACCTAAATTACATCATGAAATCTACGCGAAAACAAAGCAGGATGCAGTTGAATGGAAGTTACTTTTTCTGCTCTACTTCAGGACTCCCATGTTTATTAATCTTGGGAGAAGTACAATGCTAGCTGAAGCCAAACTTGGCAATTTAAACATCTGTCAGATCCATAGTATCTGTTTTTATTTAGCAACATTATATATTTTTATCCAGCACTGTTCTATTTCGCATATGACATTTTAGTGTGTGTGCAATGTTTTGGACCATATCTACGTACAGAGGGCAGTCACTTTAATTTATGGGTGATTCTGATTGTCACTTCCCTCAAACAGCAATGGAATTTTTCAATATCCTCAGAATAAATCCCCCCTCTGGAGCAGTAAACATAATATGACAGTGTGTCAACCACGGATTTGTTTCAAGATTATTTACTTACAATTCAACAACACTGCTGGCCCACAGAGTGCCCTGTCAGCACAAGCTGCGTTGTTTGAAGTAGCTCAAGGAAACAGCCAGGGTTCCAGAATCCAAAGAATGTCATTTTCCTAAATACCTCAGGATTACGAGATGCTATAGAACTAATAAATTTGCTCCTTAAAATAGCCCAGAAGGAATCCTTAACTATTCCTGCATGTTTGAAAGTTTAGGTTATTGATGGGGAGAGAGAATGCAGTTTTGTCCCTCAGGTTCATATAACAAAAATCATGAGTAACTTTCCTCTCTCCTTTCTTCTCTTTTTAAAAGGATAAATTCCAGCCCTGACTGGTTTGGCTCGGTGGATAGAGTATCAGCCTGTGGACTAAAGGGTCCCAGGTTCAATTCTGGTTAGGGACATGTACCTTGGTTGCGGGCACATCCCCAGTAGGAGGTGTGCAGGAGGCAGCTGATTGATGTTTCTAACTCTCTATCCCTCTCCCTTCCTCTCTGTAATAAAAATCAATAGAATATTTTTTTTTAAAGGATAAATTCCAGACGCAGATGAACTTTGGAAGAGACAGAAATCATGGTAGAATGAAGAGAGATTGTCTGCAAGAGCATACTTCAGCACAAACTTTTAAGCAGCAAATGTTCACATAAAGCTGATCATCGTTTCCCAGGATGGTGGGCCTGGTGCGTTCACCCACTGATGGGGTGAGTTGGATTACATCACGGGTAGGTGTATCTGTCTGGTAATATAGTAACAAAACAGAATGAATCATTTCATCACTGACTTGTTTTTTACACTTATACAGTAACCCAAACCAGCCTATATTTACATCATATTTTATATGTCGTAAAGCGATTTCCTGACTGCAATCTCAGTTTTCTCACCAACACCCAGAAAAGGGAATTATTACTATCCCCATTGTACAAATAAGGAAATACAGGTGCAGAAGACATAAGCAACTTGCCCACGTTCATACAGGAAATAAATTGAGCCCTGGCTGGTTTGGTTCAGTGGATATAGCGTCTGCCTGGAGACTGAGGGGTCCCAGGTTCGATTCTGGCCAAGGGCGCATGCCTGGGTTGTGGGCTTGATCCCCATTAGGGGCGTGCAGGAGGCAACTGATCAATGATTCTCTCTCATCATTGATGTTTCTGTCTCTCTCTCCCTCTCCCTTCCTCTCTGAAATCAATAAAATATATATTTAAAAAAATAAAATAAAATAAATTGAAGGATATGGACAAAAACTCAGGTCTCTTAGTTCAGTAGTCATAACCTCTGGTTTATCCAAGATGTATTTTGCAAACTCACATTTGTCTAAGAGGAATATGCACATGAGTCATCTGCAGAGGCTTCATCCATAATAATAGATTTCTGAACTTGTGGCGTGGCCACCCAGAATAAAGAATTCAACTTGCTAGCCTCCCTTGCAGCAACATGTGGTTAATGGATGTGAGCAGAAGGGATGGAACTCTTGTCTGCTCTCCTCTCTCAGGTTGGGCTCCCCTCGGAGTAGAATCTGAAGTTAAAGCTTGACTGTATGTTTATTTGGGAAGTGATTCCAGGGAGCAGGAGTAAGGGTGATACGGAAGAATGTCACAAGGAAGGAGGGAGAGCCAATGCAAGAATAAGTCACTGAGTTGGCACTGTTACAAGTGACTGGTGCTCAATTCCATAGGATCTTCTGATGAGGAGGCCCAAGGGGAGGCTATCCATTGATATTTATCTGCCATGGGTCCAAGTCTTTGGTCAAAACTCTCTTACACTATTGGGTGGTACTTGTTGTAATGTCTAAGAAGTCCCGTAAGAAAAAGTGAGAGCCTGGGCCAAGGTGAGGTACTACCAGTATGCAACTGTGTAAACTGGCAAAACTTGAACAACTCTGGGCATCAGAGGACTTGGTTAGGTAGGGCTGAGAGGACTTGAAATGGTGCTTATGAGGGACATGATACATCTCCCTTCCTGCTGGCTAATATGCCTGTGGCGGGAGCTGTCTCAGACCACATAACAAGGGCAAACAGCCTGGGGTGGCTGGAGCAATTATATCAAATTATATAATTTGATACCTGGAACTATCTGAGTAGCCAGGTGAGCTTGAACTGTACACATGTTAACCAGCTGTTTTTAAAAAACAAATACAAAAGGAAAGTCTGGTAATTATACCTTTGTAAGCATCAAACTGGAGAGATTTTTTTAGACAGTGAATACAAATTGTAGGTGTCAGGAAACAGCTGAAAGCCATGACAATCACTTTGAAAATGACACCACCATGTGGCTCAGTCCATGACACCGAAGAAAGGTCCAGCAATTTGGTACTGAATTGTTGAGTTATCTGGGTGCCATTGCACTGAAACATGACTCCTCTAAATACTTTATTAAATAGACATATTCTTGCCTTGGAAACGTGTGTTTTAAGCTGAAGCAATGCAAAGATGGTAGTTTAATACAAGTATGATTATTTTATATCAATGTATCACACCAATTCTTAAGAATTGAAATAGCCTACATATAAAATATACTTATGAAATAATTAAATTTTATAGCTAATCCTATATAATAAAAGGGTAATATGCAAATTGGCCCTAACAGCAGAACCACTGGGAATGATTGGTCACTATGACACACACTGACCACCAGGGGGCAGATGCTCAATGCAGGAGCTGCCCCTGGTGGTCAGTGCTCTCCCACAGAGGGAGCTCTGCTCAGCCACAAGCCAGGCTGACAGCTGCCAGTACAACGGTGGTGGTGGGAGCCTCTCCTGCCTCCTCAGCAGTGCTAAGGATGTCTGACTGTAGCTTAGGCCTGTTCCCCGCTGGCAAGTGGACATTCCCCCGAGGGCTCCTGGGCTGCCAGAGGGATGTCTGACTGCCAGCTTAGGCCTGATCGCCTGGGGAGAAGGCACAGGCTGGGCTGAAGGACCTCCCCGAGTGCACAAATTTTTGTGCACTGAGCCTCTAGTAGCTAATAAGTGACTAAACTTGACAGAGCCTTAAATACAGATTGTTCCTTCAAAATGCATAGAGTGACCAAAGGGAAGATTGTGCCACACCATGAAGGAGGAGATCGGTACAGAGAAGTGGGGCAACTTGTCCAAACCTGCAGAATTTGAAAGTGCCAGAGCTGGGATTTGAACCCAGGTCGGTTTGGCTCAATAACCCAGGCTTTACCTGATAGCCTAAATCTAAATAAATAAAGCCTTAATCTTTGATATTCTCTGGGGCTTAAAAGGTCTAAAATAAGTTCCCCTACTTTATGCATAAAAGGGGGGACCATACAGGGAGACCATTGGAGTGGAGATCAGAAGATGGGTTGAGTCCTTGCTCTGCCGCTTGCTGTGTGAACAGGAAAACAGCTGAGTCTCTGACCTCGGTTGCTTTGCTGACAAAATGGTAATAATGAAATGAACATTGTAGGCTTTTTGAGATGTGGAACAAACAGTATGTGTCGACAGAAGTGTTTTGCAAACCATGAAGAACTAAATTTACTGAGCACTTCCAGAGGGCCAGGTGTAGTATTAAGCACTCTACATGGTTTATCTCATTAAAAGTCTTCACTGCAACTCTATGACCTAACTGCTTTTTCACCCATTTTATAAGAATTTGAAGCTTAGCTTGTCTGAGATCCTATAGCTAGTGGGGCTGACATTCAAAGGCTCTGAGCCCCCTCTCAGGCCTCACCACCACCACACTTGTACTCTGTGCACATGGGTCATATGGACCTAAACCTATATATTTACCCTAGAAGCTGGGTGCATGGATTCATGCACAGGTGGGGGGTCGCTCAGCTTGGCCTGTGGGAATCGGGCCAAAACCGGCTCTCCGACACCACAGCTGCCAAGTTACAGCAGCTTGGCCTCTCCTGCGTTGAGCATCTGCCCCCTGGTGGTCATTCCATGTCATACCTATCAGTCAGATGGTCAGATGGTTGCTTAGGTTTTTATATATGTAGATACCACCAGCATCATTTAGAGACCTCATTTCAGATTAAAATGTGCTGTATAGCTGCAATATCTCACCTCATTGGGGCTTTCATAGGTGCTGGCAGAGGTGGAAAAACTGTGAGCATTATTGGGGATGAGGAAACCTTCCTCTTTCCCTCTTAGTTCCTCTGACTGGTATAGTTGTAGGTAGAGCACAGGAGGTTTATCTCGGTGCAGTGGCTGATGCAATGCTGTGAGCACACTCCAGCAGTTCAGATCTTTCTGGCAAACCAGGAAGATGGCAATGCCTGCCTGAGCCCCTCCTAGAGCCACGTACACAGTACCCCAACCTTTATGCTCATTGGCTCCCTAATAAGACGTTCTATGATTGGCCAACTCCACTATATATACTGCTGTACTTCCTCAATAAAATTAGACCTGCTCACAGAACCTGGTCTCCGGAGTCGTGCATGCAAGCGTCCCAGCGCTAGGGGCTCCGTCGTCCTCACTCCTGGGAGACCCCCTGCTTCATACAGTTATTAAAATAACATAAGGCAGTTGAACAGGGTGTGTGGGGGGGGAGGCGGGGAGTCAAGTTTTAATATGTTAGCATAAAAATTCCAAAGTCAGTGAGGCAAAATGAGGTACATATGTCATTTGGACCAAGAAGGGGAGGCAGGGGTCTAGGACTTCAAGGAAGTAAGACAAATTTACAAGAGGATGAAGATTAATGTTTAGTTAATAAATGTTTGCTGGGCCACCTTGAAAAAAGTGGGACACAGAGAGGACTCTGATCGAATGGGCTTTGCTGGACTTCCTGTCTACCGTACCTATTTCAGATTAGACTATAGTTACCTATGATGGCAGCAACCTTCCTGGAGCAGTCCCTCTGTCTTACATTCTTTTAGGCAGTCAAAGGGAAGGCCAGGTTATTTCAGCTAGAAATAATTTGCATGCCAGAGTGGCACCTTTTAGGGAGACTTATCCTGAACCCCCACAGCTGCTTTCTACTAAGATAGTGAATACAATTCCTAAAAATGCTCTTAATCTTGTTACATTTATCTAGGCATTAATCCTAGCCTTGTAAATTTCTGGAGTGCCCGCATAATAAATTTAAATGTATTTGTGTTTGTATATTCTAAATTAATCCTCAATGAATCAGGAACTCTAAAGCATCCTTTCCTTTATTTAGAATAATATGTAAGCATAAAATATGTTGTTTATGCTTTTGTTTCTAAAATTCAACTGTATTGGGAACTTAGGATGTTCACTTTTAACACAGAAAAAGAGTCTAAATAGGGTCTATCACTTCCTTAGGAAATGATACTACCAAATACTCACAATTTTGATAAATTCACAGAGACAGGGCTGTGGGGACATGCACATCCTCCCACCTTTTTCAATCGAACTTGGTAGATGAATTTGAAGTGTGAGTTTATGTCTGAGAGCTCACTTGCTTCCTCTTTCTCCCCTGGCCTCATTCCCATCTGTTATCCTTAAAATATTATTTTTCAAAGCGCCTGTGTGAAATCTGTTCTTAGAGGATGCGGGGAACTTTAAAATTAACAAACTATGGGCTCCCACTAATGCAATGGGGCCTGAGATCATCCTGGCAGGCCAACACTGTGTATGAGGTGTAAACTGAAAACAAAGGCACAAGAAGTGACCCAGCCTCCCATTCTAAGCTTTGTCATGCACAGCATCCGGGGCAAGAGGAATCCTGAGCATTGCCAAAGGAAAACAAAAACAAAAGAACATGGATTTCAGATAAGGATGATCCAGAAACCAAAGGAATTTGGAAAGGACTTTGCAGATGCAAAGTAGCAAATGCGGACCGTGATGGAAAGTAGAAGGGCCAGCACTTGTGGGTGCTGAACCCACTGCGTTTCAAAAGATGTTTAACCAGCGTCTGAATGAGAAGCCTCCATGGGGATGGTCAGGTGCCAGCTGGGAAAGATGAGAGCGGCGTGGGCTCCTCCTGCCCTAACTGCACCCCCTCTCCTATTTGGAGGCTTAGCGGGAGGGAGCTGTAATACGGTTGGTTACTCTACTCGTTGAGGAAGGGATTTCTAGTTGCTGCTTCAGAAGAGACTAACATGACCTACTGATTTCTTTTGATGTTTTGTTTGCTGACACAACTGCTAAACTTTGAAATGCAGTAGAACTGTAATTTAGTTCAGAAGCTCATTTTTAAGTGTACATTGCAGTCACGGAAATGCTTTTTATTTGAAATCCACTTCGTAGAATGTTTTGTTAATGCGAATCCTTTCTTCATAAAAGGCACACATCACTCACTGTCATTCTCTGCGGGTTTCCCCAGTTCCCAGCAAGCGGTGGGGAGGAACGGCTGTTTCAGCAGAAGGTTGGAGTCCCAGCTACTCCAGTTCCTCACTGTGCCTTGCGCAGGACCTCAGGGGTGGCCTCTGAGACTGTGTTCTCACTGCCAATCATAGGGGTGCCCCAGGCCCAAAGGGGCGCTGGTGAAAAGGACACAGCAACATGGTGAGCAGAGGAAGCTCCTCTCCTTCCAAGCTGGTTCAGGGGAGCAAACAAAACAAAACAATTGCTGTCTCTACAGTAGTTCACCTTCCCCCGTGGGCTATCCCTATAGCATGCTCTATCCTCCACTAAGATGTTTATGCTGCGCTAAGGGCACTAGGCATGCCCTAGCTGGTTTGGCTCAGTGGGTACAGCGTTGGTGGAAAAGGTCCCAGGTTCCATTCCGGTCAAGGGCACGTGCCGGGTTGTGGGCTCAATCCCCTGTAGGGGGTATGCAGGAGGCAGCCGATCAATGATTTTCTCTCATCATTGATGTTTCTATCTCTCCCTCTCCCTTCCTCTACGAAATCAATAAAAAATATATTAAGAAAAAAGGCACGAGACATGATGAGACTTTGGACTAGAATTCAGTTCTCCCTCTGGCTCATTTTCTCTAAAACGTATCCTTACTCTCTGAACCCCAGCAGAAGTGACCAATCCAAGGACTGGAGGAAGAACATGCAGCCTACAGGCCAAGGTCTACCTGACCTGTTTCCCACAAGATCTGTTTGCTTGGGCCTGCACATTTGTTTGTTTTGTTTTTTAATTTGAATTTCAATGTATTTTAAAAGGGCGCACACTCTCAAGGTTTCTGCTAATCCTTAAATACACTCTTTTTTTTTTTTTTTTAACATGCAGCTTACTTGGCTCATTCTGTGTTACTAACACCCCTGAGGGCTTTTGACCTTCCCACCTTCAGTGAGCGGAAAGTTTTCCTCCATTTAACAGAGGAATCAGCTGTAGAAGCTGAAGTCTCTTGGAGAATGAAAGAAGGTGAACCAAAGAGCAAACCAATAGCTCAGCCTCAGAGACACTTTAAAAATCCAAGGAAGCCGCTCACAGGCCTCTTGGTTCTGCGTTTTCTGCTGGATGCCTGCACTTGGTGGGCCCTCTACAGATTTCTTACAGCGTGGTGAAGTGCTGGATCATAAATCCTGTGAGGTTCTGCTTTGAATTTGTATCAACATAGGCTGTGTCTTTTGTCAGTTTGTTTCCATCAAAGCAATGCTCAAGCTGGGCTAATTTAGGCTCTGGGACGGGCAGGCAGTGATTCTCTTGGGGGATGCATTTCTTTTCACGTCACCTCTCAAGTTCAAAATGCTCTGGAGATCCATTCGCCTTCCTTTCTCTGCTCCTCACAGGTCCTTCCTCTCTCTTCTTTGAGTGCCAAATCCAAATGGTGTATAAGGGGAGAGGAACTTGGCTGGATGGGGGGGAGGAGAACATTGTTGATCTTTTTTTTTTTTTTTTTCACCTCAGGCTCCACATGAGATCCGAGTTTGCTAAAGAATGTTAAGTTCTGCTAGCCTCTGGTCATGTCCTCAGGATACACGTAAAGTCACGACATAGGCACAGTGTGTTTTTTTCCAAGGGAATTAAATTTGCTCAATGGTCAGTCATTCAAAACCATAATAAAACCAGCAAATGTGCTACGGAGCAGAACAATTCATTTTTTTAAAAGAGAAAACACAGGCTTATAAAGACAGTTCATGCTGGTAGAGGCTTTTTCCAAATGTTTCTCTGGGTCCCAAGGAAGTTTTTTAGATCTCCTTCCCTACTAGCAGTATTTGGGCGAAAGTTTGGGAAGCAGAGTGCGATTCTGGTAAATTCGTTTCTAAAACACAGTCTGCTTTTATATCTGAGAGGAGTATTTCTTTATTTCTGGGGTTTGTGGAACGAGAAATTATGTAGCCCTTGGCTGGACACTTAAGTCTGTTCCTGGGCTTGCCAAGAAGTCCTGGGCTGAGTCACTGTACTGAACTTCATAATCTCATTCAAAGACCACCGGGATCGTAAAACGCTTGCTGCTCAGCCCAGTTCTTGTAAATGGCTTCACATATTCAAGAATAAATGGTTGAGTTCTGTTATTGTTGGTCCGGGGGTCATCCCTCCACCACCCTGGCACAGTTGTCCTGCTTAGTAGAAGTGTCAAGCATTTGTATTTTCTCTGTTCTATATGTGTTGCAAAGTAAATAGCAATAAAGAAACTTTATTATGCATGTTTTCTGCCTTGGGTGGTACCTGGAATTTGCTGAATTTGCTTAGTGCAACTTAAATTTTTAAAAGGCTCTCGAGGCTTGCATTTTTCGTGCCATGCAAGTCAAAGAGAAAACCAAACAATGAGAATAAGCAAACTGTATGGGTCCTTTCTGTTGGTCACAGCTGACCCCAGACCCTGTTGTGAAATTCCAGCACCTCTTTTTCCCTCCCTCCCAGCTGTTAAGCTTCCATGACCAGATTTAAACAACCATCTCTTCCCCCCACCCCCCTCTCAGATAATCAACTTCCGATTTAGTATATTACCTAGGACATTCTTATACAAAGAATTTTAAGTGCAAGAAACAAAACAAAACAAAATTGCTCCTATCCATCCATTTTCCAGGACATCTCATTTACTTTATGTCAGTCTTATTAGAACTTGAAAAGTGACATTAAAGCAATTAAATTGATTTTCACAGTGCGATACAGACTCTCACTAAAGCCAGACCATTTGCCACTACACTTATACCTGGAGCTGAAAGCAGGGGATGACGCGAAGCAGATTTAAAGACGAACAAATGTAAATACCCAGCATGCTGCTCTTTCTCTCCAAGAACTGCCCCAGAATGGAACCCTGTCTGAGAGCCTACAAAGTCTTTTTAAACCATTTCTAGGCAAGATATTTAATTCTTGTTCATGTAGGGAAGAAAGTCAGCATCACATCCTCCCAGTGATACTACAGTTGGGTAATAGTATCAGCGTTTGGAGAAGGCAGCATGATGTAAACATAGCCTCAGCACTGGACTCAGACAGGCCAAGGTTTAAATCCCAGAGTGACCATTTATTGGCTGAGTACCATTGGATACGTTACAAACCTCTCCTAGGCCTCTTTTTTTTTTTTTTCATCTGCAAAATGGGAAATGATGCAACAATGAAAAAGGACAGCAAATGTGAGGAGTAAGTTCAATCCTAGGCATATAATCAATATAAATTTTCCTTCCTTTTTACACCAGATGATAGGTTATGAACATAAAGTAACTCTCCACCAAGAGAGCCGACTCTGATTGAGGGCCCTGTTTCCTATGAAGGGAGCTCTTGGTGGCCCTTCCTTGTGACTGTTGATTGCACACATCTGGAAACCATGACAACCACCGTGCTTTGAGCTCAGCTTGTCCCAAATGGAGCTCTGCAGAAGGCAGCCTCTATCCTTCAGCTTTTCCCAACACAGCGTAGTTTGGCTTGAATTTGGGCAAGGAGCAGTGTCAAAAGAAATGAACAGTGCCTGGGAGGAATTCAGCTTCAACTAACAATTTCCCAACCCTTTTCACCCATTAGAGAACTGTCCCTGGAGTAGCTCCCTGAACATGCCCAGGAGCTGTATTAGGAAGCTGTATTATTATACCCACTTTGCAGATGCTTCAACTGAGTCTGGGAGGTTCACTGACTTTCTCAAGGGCACAGAGATAATAAAGCATGGGTTTAGGATAAGATCCCAGGTTTTTTTGACCTGATGAAGAAAGCAGCAGGATTGGCAGTGTTGGAAAATTGGCAGCTGGAGTGTCTACTTGCCCAAGTCCCCTCTGCATTAATACCTCTGTAACAAGTGCTTGAGGTGGGGGTGAGGATCCTAAGTAAAATTCTTTGACCTTTAGAAATCCTGTGCCCAGGCCCACTGTCCAACAAGTCACATATGGGCTAGGGCAGGTAGTCAGACCTGGCTAATTAAACATGCCATGTAAACAAAATCTGGTCACTAATTTAAAAGTAACACGGCCCCTCAAAATAACATAAATAAAACATAAAAACAACACAGCCCAGCCGGCATGGCTCAGTGGTTGAGTGTCGACCTATGAACCAGGACCTGGTCATGGTTCGATTCCCAGTCAGGGCAGATGCCCGAGTTGCGGGCTCGATCCCCAGTAGGGGACATGCAGTGGGCAACTAATGAACAATTCTCTCTCATCATTGATGTTTCTCTTTTTCCTTCTCCCTTCCTCTCTGAAATCAATAAAATATAATTTTTTAAAGTTTTAAAAATAAAAACAACACAAGATTTGTGAAATACTCCTAGCATAATTAAACCTTTGAGGACTTTTGTTTATTTTGACAAATCAGAAGTATTTTAAGACCAACATTAATTTTCATTCATGCATTCAAAAAATACTTATTAATTTGCCTACTATATGTCAAGCCCTCTTCTAGATGCTGGTGATACAAAAACTGTAAAAAAAAACCAAACAAAAAAACTCTTGAAAATGCCCTCTTGTAACAGGTTAAGTAGAGATAAATTGAGATTTTTAAAATATATATATATATATATATATATATTTTTTTTTTATTGATTTTTTACAGAGAGGAAGGGAGAGGAATAGAGGAACATCTCATGATGTTAGAAACATCAATGAGAGAGAAACCTGGATCAGCTGCCTCCTGCACACCTCCTACTGGGATGTGCCCTCAACCAAGGTACATGCCCTTGACCAGAATCAAACCTGGGACCTTTCAGTCCGCAGGCCAATGCTCTATCCACTGAGCCAAACCAGTTAGGGCGAGATTTTTTTTTTTAATAATGCAAAACAAATGAGCTTTTAAAAAACAACAACACTGTGAATGAAAGTTAAAAATATATAGAGCAATTCTAAAGGCAATTCCTTTATGGGTTTACTTTTTTTTTTCTTTTTATTTAAAAGGCTTCCGGTTTCCTGTTGCCTCTCCATTCTCAGGAGGCAGTTTTGAGCCCCAACCTGCTCTGCATCATCTGCCTGTGTCCACTGCCAAGCAGGGCAATCAGAGAGTGGGTTTCAGCCGGGCCTGATTGGATGATAAACGGTGAGAGGACTGTGCTGCTCGAGGGGTTTTTTTTAAATGCCTGAATACCAGAATGCAGTATTCCAACCCGTCTCTGCAAATCAAAAGCCTCGTGAATGAAACTATGACCACTATTCGAGTGCAATTACACTGAGTATATAAAACTGAAACACGGGGAGTAAATCACGCAGTTGGATATTGCATTTCCTACTCCAGTGTGTGCCAAATAAACGGGAGAAGCATTGTGATTGTGGAGCATAATGTCAGGAGACAAACTTCCACGAATTTTATACATAACTTTTTCCACGTCATCTGTTCCCCATGCCTGTCCATTGCAACACATGGTGTGACTTTTAATATTCTCTCCTCCTTCTTCCCCCACATTTAGAGCCAGGATTGGCTCAAACCCAATCTTGATTATCCTAAATTTACCCTCCAGTAATCTCAGACCAAGAGGGCTTTTTATTTTTTTTATTTTTTATTTTTATTTTTAATCTAGTATGGAAAAGGAGGGAGGACTCTAAATAACCCTATCCTCCTGGTTCTGCAGATTCTGACAAACGGCCTGGAAAGATGAGCCAGTGCCAGTGCGCTATGGGAGACAACTGTGGCTCCGGGCAGCCGTGCAGAGCAGGTCCCGCTGGTGGAAACCGCGGAACCACTCAGGGAGCTGCGGGTTGTAGCGGAATGAGATCTCGCAGCCGTGGAAGGCTGGTGAGCAGGGCCCGGGAGGGCGCATGCACAGGGAGGAGGACGGCCATGCCCACGCTCCAGGGGGGGTTAGGGGGCGCCCCGCGCGACCGGGCGACCGCGGCCGTTGGAAAGGTAACCGCTGCAG
>PVJC01035644.1:0-18150 GCA_004026665.1 Murina feae
AGGATTTTTCCAAAGAAAGGGGAGAGGAAATGGGTTAACTGAGTATTCAGACCTCAAAGTAACCAGGGGGACTTTCCTGATTCTAACAACCAGTTACTAATTGTGGTGAGTCAAAGAAGCGGAAGAGAGCAAGGGAGAGGCTAGGACACCCCCGAATGGTTCTGGCCTAGTCTCAGTCTCTGTAGGAGACAACCATGGGGATTCAAAGGAGCAACCACTGCCTGTTTGGACTCAGCACCCTCTAGCATGAGAGGCAACCATCCTCCTAGTTACAGCCCGCATCTTCTCTCTGCAGTGCTTCTGTCATCCTGGGAGGCACATCAAGGTCCAGCTCTGAGCCCTGTATCCCGAGCCCCATCTTGTTTGGTCCACTCTTCAGTGGAAGTGGTCCCTGAGGAGACATCACCAGCTGACATCAGTTTGCTAGAGTCTCACTAGGCCAAGCTCCATGTTGTCATTGAGCATGTGGACAGCAGGTCAAGCTAAAACATGGGTGACCTTGAGCCATTCACCCGAGCAAAGGAGAAGCAAGAGAACATCCCAGACAAGCTCAAGGACACAGGCAGTCCACCTGGAAAGGATTGATTTGCCTCTGTTAATGGGCCTCCTCCTGTCTTTAAATACTAACAGCTAGAGGGAGTTAAAAGGATTTCGGAGAGGTTTATTTTGGGGTAGGTTTGAAAGCTCCCCTCTCCTGCTCTGTTTTTCTTTTTAGACAGCTTTGCACAAGGGGCAAGCCTCCTGCCAAAAGACCTCGTAATGCCCCTCTTCGGGGACCGAATTTATCCGCTCAGCTGTCCCTTGTAAATTTATTCCTGTGTGAGATTTTTCCCAAACCATTCATTCCTTCGCTTAGCTCAGGCAGCTGGAATGCAGGGAAAAAATACATTTTTTTCTTTTACGTTTCTTTCCCCTAAGAATGTGCCTTTTGTGTGCCGGGAGGGGTTGGGGTGAAGAGAAAACAAACGTGTGTGCAGTCGCACACACCCCTGGGGGTTGTGAGAGTCACCCAAACACTCAGGGCTGCCCTGGGTAGGTAAGGGGTGGCACAGGGCTCCCGGGATGCCAGCTGATGAGGGTGTCTGCAATGGGGGCCTCTGGTCCTTAGCCTGGGACGTGGCCAGAGAAACACCTCATTGGCTGTTTCCATGGCAACATCACAGTTGAACTGGAATGGAAAGCCTCGTGGTTCAGAGCCAGGAGTGGCTTTCCAGCTGCACGTGTGCACAAAGCAGGCCCATTGGGAGGAGGGAGGGTGGGGAAATTTTACTTTATTTTTCCTTGAGTGGTTATGGTCTCTGAGGCAGGTGAGGACTGTGGAAGGGGTTGGAGGTGACGTATGTGCTTAAGGAATTTGTGTTGCCTTAGGGACTGAGAATTTTCCTGCAAGGCATGATCGCTAGGAGGTTTGGCATCTTAAGCAAACAGGGAACGTATGCTGGCACGAGCAGGCACTTGACTCGCTGCCTGTCCATCCCCTGCCCGCCCATGCTGTTTGTCTTCTTGGGTCTCCCAGCACATGGGGATGGCTGAAAATGTGGCAGCATCGGCAGAAGAGCCAGGGAAAGGCTGTGCTCCATTTCCTGGAAAGGACTAGAGCCGTGGAACAGAGGGTCTGCAGGAAGCTCAAGGGATAAGAGAGGGAGACCCAGGTGTCCTGCTGCATAATATTTCAGCTGCAGTCAGAGCCGGTGATGAACATAACGCTCAGCTCAGGGTTCGGGTCTGTGCCCACAGCATTCTGTGCGGGTTTCTGCCAAGAGCGGCTATCTAGGAGCACAGAAGTTCCCATGCAGCCTGGAGTCTCTGCTTTCGCCTATGGGCTGGCAGACAATTGCTGGAATCAATGAGCCTACACCATCTTTTTCTGCCTATAGAATACGTGTAATTTTTTGATGCAGGCTTCCCCCATAGCACTGTAAGGATCACCTGATCATTTCATGAAGAGACTCATTCATTGAATGTGTGTGGCAGTGGCTCTGTCTTTCTTACAAGCTCTTAGGTAATGCCCAGGCTGCAAACCCACTGGCTGACCTTTAAGTAGCCAAGGATACTCCTTCTGGGAGACCAACAGGGATTTTCAGCTATCAGGACTGGAAGAACATGCCCTAGCTGGTTTGGCTCAGTGGACAGAGCGTCAGCCTATGGATTGAAGGGTCCTGGGTTCGATTCTGAACAAAGCCACATGCCTGCATTGCGGGCTCAAAGCCCAGTAGGGGGTGTGCAGGAGGCAGCCAAACAGTGATTCTCATCATTGATGTTTCTATCTCTCTCTCTCTCTCCCTCTCCCTTCCTCTCTGAAGTCAATAAAAAAAATATATTTTAAAAAAAAGAATGGAAGAACATTCTCAATGGAATGCTCCTGCCATGGTCAGCTGGCGGGGTGGCATTTTCTGTTTTGAGAGCCTGTCTTTCCTGGTCTTGTCTTTCTGTAAAGACTAAGGGATTCAGACACCAATTCCAGTGTGCTGCCCCTTGGAATGAATGGGTTTTATGGCCATTATAATTTATTTCTGGAACTATAGTACCACTGAATGGCTAAGAGTTCAACACTTGACCCAAGACAGACCTAGGTTTGCATCCTGGAGCTCACTTAGATAGCTATGACACCTTGGAGAAGTGACTTGTTTTCTAGAAACTTCAGGTGGGACAGAAGGCGGTGAGGACTAAACGTGTTCATGTGTGTGAAGCACCCAGTTGACATTACCTGTGACCATGGTTGGTTATGAAATAATTAATATATGCTAGACCTCAGGAGCTGGAGGCCCACAGGCTGAATCTGCCCTCCCCCTCCCCCGATCCAGATGTTTGGCCCATGAAGGATTTTAAATAACATTGACTTAGTTGCCAACATCTTAAAATTGGGAAATTTCACATAAAAAAATTGGAATTTGAGGCCTATGTTGAAAAATCATTAGCTCTGACAAACCTGGCTCTGATTTCTTGCGTGGTAACAGTCAGCTGGCCGTGGGGGCTGAGCAGGGCTGGTGACTTTCCATGGGCCCCACACCTCCAGTTCCCCATCGACTCAGTCCTCTTATTTGTGTTACCTCCTCCCTGAAAGTTCCATGAGAGCCTTCTCCCCTCTGTCTCCCTTGGGTCCCCACACCTGTAGGGTCCCTCTGATTCTGGAATTCAAGTTACTTGGACTCAGTGATGTGTAGTCAGGGCTTTTGGAATCCAGCAGTCAAGTTAAAGATCACCTGCCAGTAACACTTTTGCTGAAATTAAGGAAATCTGGCAGCCTCTTCTGTGCCATCCATAGAGCAATGCTCCTGGGCCAGAACCTGCTGGTCTAAAAAGTCTCCTGTTATTCCCGGCCACTGGGTCATCTCAGTAGTGTATCTTCCTTGCTCTCTTTCCAAAGTGCTCATGACTTTGGCCTTGAGGTTTGGGAAGGTTCTTCTCTTGTTCTGATGCTGACATCTGGGTGACATATGAACATCATCACTCTTTTGTTGACTCTTGATTTCTTTTGAGTGTCTAGAGCTGCCTGGACCTAGTGCCCAAGAAATTTGCTCCTTGAGTTAATGGCAATGCTAGACTGTGTTACTGGCTGTTGGCCCGAGTACTCCTCCTACTTAAGAAGAGCCATGATGGGGAGGAGGACTCTCTCTCTCTCTCTCTCCCAGTTTCTTATTCTTCATGCAACGCAGGCATGTGGCTTTGATCAGAATCGAACCCAGAATCCTTCAATCCACAGACTGACGTTCTGTCCACTGAGCCAAACCAGCTAGGGCATGTTCTTCCAGTCTTGATAGCTGAAAATCCCTGTTAGTCCCCCAGAAGGAGTATCCTTGGCTACTTAAAGGTTAGCCAGTGGGTTTGCAGCCTGGGCATTACCTAAGAGCTTATAAGAAAGACAGAGCCACTGGAGGTAGAACCACAACAGCAGAGAGGAGGTGAAGGCCCAGGATAAAGTTAAAGGCCCCGAGTCTCATTCTTTTCTTCACAGGCTCTTCTGTGGACCTACAACTTATGAAAGATCCACGAAAGCCTTCTCCCCTCTTCCTCAGACAGATCCCATGAGGCCGGGGAGCCCTGGGGCATGCTGGGTCTGAGCATGAGGAGTTTTTGAGGGTTGAGGTCTGGGAGGGACCACTTGCCCACTTCTGTGGGTGGATAGGTTTCTCTGACCCACAGTGGCCAGCCCTTAATGAGGTCTGGGTTCCTGTGACCGTTGGTAGTCTGGACAGTAAGGAAGAGTAGGGTGGCTGCCATTGGGAATGTGATTCTAATGACTTTCTATTTGTCAGATTCTCCAACTGTGGGAACAAATGCTCTGTGAATTTTAGTTTTGTAGGCTTGCGTGAGATGGGAGGTAAGGGAACTGGTTAAGGAGCTTTGACATTCTTGCCATCACCAACAGAGTCGGGCTAGAGTGTCACTATTTCTAGAAGACTCAAGGAAAAGGTCATTTTGTGCAGAATCAAGCTTACTATTTCAGCAAATTGACAAGGAGAGTGAAAGATAGCCTTAAAAATTCACATTTCATTTTCTCGAATTTTGGTAGCTTGTGAGGTCACCATTCTAAAGGCAAAGAACTCACTTGTACCAGAGTTTGGGTTCACTCACCCTCTACACATTTGGACACGAGTAGCCTTGTCCTGTCTAACTGTCTTCAGGTGAGTGACAGAATTGTTGAGCCATTGGCCTGAGGCTGACCTGTGCAGAGGCTGCTGGGAACCCTGTACCCCCTTAGGCCATGGGAAGCTGGTAAGTAAAAGGCCTGAACCCTCTGAACTTGTGTCCCTGCAGATTGCAGGCTCCTGCATACCAGGTCGCCCTGGATGCGGTACTTTTCCAGCATGAATCTGCACCAGCATCACCTGAAAGCGCTGCAAATGCAGATCCACCAAGTCAGAGCTGGGCGTGAGCCGGTGTCAGCACCTTTAACAAGCACCCCGAGCCACTCTAAGCCTAAGAAGCACCTGTCTCACGCGTGGGCTTTAAAAACTCATGTGGAGAATGTTTCTCGTTCCTCATTTTCAAACGTTCTTTAATAGTGTCTCTGGTTAGAGTGGAGAAGTTCCAAGAATCCAAATGCCAGGCCCTGGAGGGGACAGGATATAGGCCCCATAATCATGTGGGCTGCTTAGGGCTATGTTGGGGTCAGGTGAGGGCCTCATTACCTGGGATACCTACTGCGAGGCCCTCGTAACCAACTCGAGATGTCCTTCCAGTCGGGCTGGGATTGTTGTCGTTAAGGACTTGACCAGACACCTCTTGGTTCCAGGTGGAACACATTTTCACTTAAAAAACCATCAAATGTTGGCTCTGAAGGGAATTTAGAGACCTATTCCAGAGTTCCCATTGTTCTAAATAAGAAATAGCAGAGTAGGAGTAGACCCAAAAAACTGCAATAATTAATTCCTGAATCTGCATTAAAGGAGCTTCATGGAGAGAGGGTCGTGGCAGGAAGGCAATCAATTTGCAGCAACATCATCCTCCCCGAACTGAGCATGGACTGGGCAGAGATGACCTCCCGTGTCCTAAAAATCCTTTCAGGGACAATGCAGGCCAAGCAGGGACTGTGGCACTCCTGTCCTCCCAAGGTTCCTCAGTCACTCGGAGAGGACAGCTTGCCCAGCCCCACCCTGCCCAGCAGGCTCTTCCAGCTGGGAATGTGCCAGCCCCACTTGCACATGGTGGGGTGTGTCCTGTGGACAGACCAGCAGCGCTGTCATCAGCTCTACTTTAGGCCTCGGCGCTGTTAGCAGGACAGAACGGGAGCTACAGAGTTCACCATCTCATTCTACGCGTGTCAAGTTCTGTTTCTGTGTTTTTAACTGTCCCGTTTCCACCTTGAGAGAAAATTTGGATGCTTGGATTTTGGGGGGAAAATTCCCCCCTTTATTTTCTTATTCCACAACTCTTCGTGGGCAACCACAGAGAAGATTCGTGTTTTGGAGTCGTGTCTACTGTATGCACCACGGTGTGCAGTGCAGGGCACAGATACTTGCCTGGTAAGCAGTTGCCAAGTGATAAGTGAGAGGAATGGTGATCAGCGTGGTGGTTCTCTTCAGTAGATTTCATTCAAAAATCGAGATGAAATTAACACAGGATAACTAGCATAAGATGAAATCTACATTTCTGAAGTGTTCCCTTTGTTGAGTTTCACTGTGGTTTTCTACGGCCGTTTGATCTAGTTCTGGCTTTCTGTTGTCAGCTGTGTCTCCTCTCTGCCCACGACCCAGCAAAATCATGACCTCTCAAGTCTTGATGGATGGGCTGCAACAATCCCAGGAAGCAGAGCAACTTATGGCGTGGAGCTACCAGGGCCTTCTGCCAAGAGAGCATTGTGACACTCAGCTGTGGTTATGGCGTCCCCAAGTTCCTGCCTCGTGGGCATGGAACCATGAGTGAAGAGGTGAAGCCACAGGAGGGGCTGGATTTGCTGTTGGTTCAGCTCGGACAGAAGGTTTCTGGAAGAGAAAAAGGGATAAAGAGGATCTCAAAGTGTCTGGATGGAGCAGAGATCTGGGCTGGTTGAAGGGACAAGAGAGGACTTGAACCATGCTGGAGAAAAGGCACTTGAATCTTGGCAGCGGGCGGAGAGATGCTGGGTGTTTTCGGAGCTGTGCTTGGCAAGCCCCGTCGACTGCTCTCCGTTGACTTGGCTGTTCTCCGTTCTGACGGAGCAGGGGTCAGCCGATAGAGTTTTGTTTGGTAGAGACGCAGATCATTTCCGTCCCGAGAGGATGATGGTTTATGACCCTGCGAGGCATGAGCCAATTTGGATTTTAACCTAGTGATCCCCTCCTAACTCTTTCAATTAATTGCCTGTAAAAGTCAAACTTTTCGAATTGTCACTTGAGCAGTTTTAAAGTCTTACTCTCTCCCTCCTGAACAGATGAGCTGGATCCACTTTGTGACTTGTGTTCAGTTTGTAGTTTGAATGAAAGTCATCATGTTACTGCTTGGGAAATGGCCCTCCCCCAGATGCCCCTTCTCCAGGGCCCAGGTAGCTCAGGGGTCCCAGGGGGCTCCAGGTGCCCCGTGGGCAAATCCCTCACAAGTGGGTGCAATGATTGTGTGTGTTCATTGTGTGTAAAGGAGGTGGCATTTAAAGCATGAAACGGGGGGTACAGACATCCCTCAGGAACAATCCCTTGTAGTTTCCATTTGCCAGTTGTTCCAGAGTGCAAGGGCTGCCGACTTGGGAGCCGGTGACTCACTCCGCATAGAAACACAGCGCAGTACAGCGCGTTCCTTTCCACCTAACCAGGATGTAGTGACCCAACCCACCTGGCACTTTTGTACTCCTTTTAATGTGTCCGTGAGAACCTGGAGTTTACCTCCTTAGGGGTTTCCTGAAACTCGACCCATTCAGACCTTGCAAAATCGCAGGTGGGACAGAAAGCAAACAAAGGTGGCTCTTGAAACCCCAGGAGCTGGTCTTAAATCCTGGCAGCCTGGGGTGTGAAGAGGTCTGAGGGGACCGCCAGGTTGCAGTGAAGCAGTGAAAGTCTAGGGCTTGTCAGGAAAGGAGCAGGAGTATAATTCTATACGAGCAGTCGGCCGACCTTGGGCAGCCTGCGCCCTAATTGCCTTGTAAAGTGGCAGAGAAGCAGGGACTGTGAAGGTGGCGATGGCTGGGAACAGAAGCCATGCCATGTCGTGCAGTGTGAAGGCAGAGGGTGGCTTACAAGGTGCAGGAGCCACATTCTTCTTCCGGTTTGGGGAAAGATCAGGTGGCTCTAACCCCATCACCAGCGTCTAAGCCCCATCTGGATCCAGCACTAAGCGCTTTATATACACAGCTCACTTAATCTTCAACCACCTTATCCAGTAGGTATTTGTATCACAGAAAAAAAAAAAGCACTGAGCTCAGAGAGGTTAAGCAACTTGCCTAAGGTCACACAGCTGGAAAGGGGCAGAGATGGAACTCAAGCTGTAGTCTGTTAGGCTCCCAAGCACCTTCGTGCTGTTATGCTCACCCCTCCAGGTAAGACTTCGAGCCCAGCTGTGGGAGAATATTCATAACAGGATGGAGCAACTGCCAAGTTCTTCCTTCTGGCAGGATTGACTTTTCGGGGAGACCATGAGCTTAATGAGAGCAAAAGCTCAGGCCTTACACTGCTTTAGGTGCCCTCAGACCCCAGAAGTGCTAGGCATGCAGGGAGCGGACGCGGAGCAATATTACTGCTGTGAACTTTCATTAGGTTGTATAGAGTTCTGTTATGTGCTTGGAAAACTTCCATCATCTCAAGAGGCTGTCTAATGCTCAAAACAGCTTTAGAAAGTCTCTTTGGAAATTGCTTTCAGAGCCTCAGGCACATAAATATATTTTTATATATATTCTCGGCCATGGCAGGCCTCCGTCCTTGGAGGCTGGCTTCGAATGTTATAGAAACCCGAAGGCAGCTCAGAGCCAAGTCTGTGGAAGGTGGGGAGTTATCAATTTCAAATTTTCAGTTTTGTTTAAAAACAAGCTGGTGTTACTGCAAGGCAGTAAGACCGATGGTCTTGAGTAGCTCAGAAAACCGACCAAAGGCATTCCTACGCTGGAAGATTTGATCAAGGTGTTTTGCAAAAGCCCTGCACTTTCGGCTCCTGCCTACCTCGCCAGCTGCACCTCAAACTGCTTTTCCACTCCCCCGATGTCCCTGTCACCCGCTTTCCTTTCAGGACCTTGGGACACGACGCATATTACCTGTCTCGGGCCTTCGCACACGTCATTTTCTTGGCCTCCTTTTGCCCAGCTCGTCTGTCAAGCCCCAAGTTGAGTGCCATTTTCACAGCGTGAACTTCTCACCTGCAGCTCTGTCTGTGCCTCCACAGTCATAATGGTGGGTTCCAGGGTATTGGTCCTTATAGGACACCTTCTCCATTGCCGCCTGCAAGCTTCCTGAGCTTAGGGGCTGTCCTGCTTTGCTCGCCACTGTGCCCTCAGCATTTAGCAAAATGTATGGCATGGTTTGGGCACTCCAGCAATGTTTTTGAAAGAATGAACAAGGGCCCTGACCAGTTTGGCTCAGTGGATAGAGCGTCGGCCTGCAGACTGAAAGGGCCCAGGTTCGATTCCGGTCAAGGGCATGTACCTTGTTTGCGGGCACATCCCCAGTAGGAGGTGTGCAGGAGGTGGCCGATCGATGTTTCTCTCTCATCGATGTTTCTGACTCTCTATCCTTCTCCCTTCCTCTCTGTAAAAAATCAATAAAATATATTTTTTTAAAAAAAAGAATGAACAAGGACATCCAAGTCACCAGTTACCAAACTGCTCCTCCACCCGCCTGTGCAACCTCTTCTTATCCTGTCTCCTCACATCTCTTCCAGGCACCTCGGGACCTCTCACTCTAGGCGACCCCCACCCCCAGGTTCTCCTTCTTCTTCTTGCCTCTGAGCAGGCACTGGCTCAGCTTCTGGTTATCACAGTATTTTCTTTTCAGGCTGAGGTGTATATATATTGATTTCAGAGAGGGAGAGAGAGAGAGAAAGAGAAACATTAATGATGAGAGAAGATCATCAATCAACTACCTACTGCACAATCCACACTGGGGATCATGCCCACAACCTAGGCATGTGCCCTGATCATGAATTGAACTGTGACCCCCTGGTTCATAAGTCAACACTCAACCACTTAGCCATGCCAGCTGGGCTCATGCTGAGTTTGATCTTCAACCCAGCCTCTCTGTAGAACTCCAGCCCAAAGTTTCCAAGGACCCATTGCTCATTTCTACACACCTGCTCAGCATCTGGCACCTGGCCCCTGGCGCCTGTCTCAAAGGACCAGAGCCATTGTCTCCTCCTGCTTCTCTTCCTGTGCTTTGTCTCTGGAACATTTCCAAATCTGTCCAGTCTCCTGGAAATAAACTACAGAGTGATCTTCACCTCATCCTTCTCTTCTCCTTCTATGCTCAGCTTCTTACCAAGAGAAATGAATGCTGCCCCTGGACGAACACTTGCATCTTTAATTTCTATCCATGCTGGGGAGAACATTCGAGGGTGGATCCTAATTATTCCTCAGTTGGATGATTAGGGCAGCCTCACTAATCATCCAGCCCCAGGCCGTGGTTCAGCTTTCCCTCCCCCTTCCAGTTCACCCTTCATACGGCTAAGTGATGGTGGCTGTTACCTACAGAATGAAGCCCACACCCCGTCTATCACTACACCCTTCGATATTTTGACTCCAGTTGTCTGAAAAGTGTGGCTCCTGGATCAAGAGTATCAGCACCACCTGGGCGCTTGTTAGAAATGTGAATTCTAGGGCCCCGCCCCAGACGTGCTGAATGAGAACTGTTCATGGGGTCGGGGAGGCAGCAATCTGTATCCTAACCAGCCCCCCAGGTCACCCTGGTGCACACTGAAGTTTGGAAACCACTGCTCTACAAGGGTCAGATTTCTCATCTCTCTCTGGGCAATTACTTTTGTGCCTCCACGATTTTGCTTATGTTTTTCATCTGAGTGGAATGATCTTCCTTCTTCACACTTCATCCTCACACTTCATGCTTTCCCCACCCATCAAATTCCTACTCATTCAGGTCCTGCATTCCTCTTACATGAAGGGTTCCCTGGTCCTCCCAGGCAGAATGAATCTCTCTTCCCTTTGAATTCTCATTGGTGCTGCCCCCTGGACTATTGAGATATGTCTGCTTCTGCCTTGTTAATTGCTTATCTTCACAGCCTCCCATATGACAAGCATCTTCTGAATTGACTTGGGTCAAGATGCTATTTAATATACCTTGGTAGGAAAGGGTGAGGTTTGTTTCATATAGAGAATCAGGCCAGAGATGTATAGCATTCTACTCCTTCGGGAACTTGATGTCCCAGGGGAGGGGTCCTATGTCTCCTCCCCTGCAATTGGCTCGCCAAAAAGTCGGGGAGCTTATTTTTGGATACCTATCTGAAATGTGTAGAAGCCTTAATTTCTCAAAAGATGTTGGGGAGAACAGAACAGAGGGCAGCTCATCAGAAAAGTGATGATAAAAAAGATTCAGTACTCCAAGCCCACATACCTAAGCTAACAAAACAGGCAGAGACTGCCACAGGCTTACCTCCCATAAAAAAACAAAACAAAACAAAAAAAACCCTCAATAAAGGAAAGATACAAAGGTCTGTAGCTTTCTGATCTGCTGAGTTGGCTGATGTGATACTGATGAGGATATGACAAAGCAACAAACATTTTTTGTTATGAGGCAATTGCCTAACATATACTTTTTTTCTCTGCTTGTTATAGACTGAATTGTGTTCCCTCAAAATTCGTATGTTGAGGCCCTAACCCCAAATGTGATTGTATTTGGAGATTGAGCCTTTAAGGAGGTAATTAAGGTAAATGAGATCCTAAGGAGGAAGAGGGGGCTAACCCAGTAGGTCTCTTTATTAGGAAAGAAAAGGACACCAGGGATGCACACATGTAGGGAGAAGGTCAGCTATATATATAGGTCATTTTATAATTATACTAGGGGCCCAGTGCACAAAAATTTGTGCACTCAGGAGGTCCCTCAGCCCAGCCTGTGCCCTCTCACAGTCTGGGACCCCTCAGGAGATGTCCACCTGCTGGCATGCCTGGCCAGCCTGGGTGATGGGCTGAGAGCCATTTTCAGGTTGCCCATAGTCCCTTCAGGGTTCGGGTCCCTATTGGGATGCCTGGCCAGCCTGGGTGTGGGGCTGAGGGCCATTTTCAGGCTGCCCACAGCTTCCATTGACCCAACGTCCCAGCAAGGCTGGCTGGAACCCGGTTTCTGGGGTTTATTTATCTTCTATAATTGAAACACTGTTGCTTTAAGCCGAGGCCTAGGCAGGTAACAAAGCCTCCTATTTGTTTCAGCTCCATGGCTTCTATAATTGAAACAATGTTGCCTTAGTAGAGGCCCAGCCAGCCTAGGCAGACAGTTTCCTCCATCACTGGTGCAATAGAAGCCTCCTGTTTGCTTCAGCTCTGTGGCTTCTATAATTGCAACTATGTTGCCTTGAGCAGAGAGAGGCCCAGTCAGCTTAGGCAGACAATTTACTCCTGGTGCAACAGAAGCCTACTGTTTGATTTAGTTCCATGGTGGTTGGCCTCCATCTTGGCTGGGTTAATTTGCATACAGCCGCTCTGATTGGCTGGTGGGCATGGCTTAGGCATCCCAGAGAAACGGTCAATTTAGATATTACTCTTTTATTAGAGTAGATCTCATTTTGGTGAATCTTATGGACCCACCCTTCCTGATAGGATTTAGGCTTTCACTGAGTTCTAATGTGATTGGAAACTAAATGATTAAAGAATTTAAATAAATGCAACCCTCCTTATCTCAAGTTCGGGGCTTGTTTCTCATTCTGTCTCTTATATCCTCAGTTTCCCCAAGGACTTCAAGCCCAGACACAGTCTCAGTAGGGAAACCCTTCGGAGTGCCTATGATTGACTGTTGCCTTAATCTCTGAAGTAGTACTGCTTGTTACACAAATGGAAAAAATATGGGGATGCATGAATAAAAATAGAATTATTTTGGAATAAAGAGACACAATCTAAGTGCAATCCAATTTCATTTTAGCCAGTTTCTAATTTTATCCTGGTGTGCTCTGGGGCTTGAAATGGCATGCTAGGCCACTAGAATAATGGAACAAAGTAATAATAATGAGGAGGACAATGCAAAAATTTTTAAAATTTTCACCTTACATAGTTTTATCATTTATAGATGATACTGGGAAAGTTCTGAGGAATTAATATTATTGATTCAATTTTACAGGTGAAGAAAAAGGAAGATCAGAGGAATCATGAGATTTTCCTCAAGGTCACACATAATCAGTAAATGTAAACACCAGGATGTGAACACCCAGGTATAATATATCTTCCACTGGTATCTGTAAGGACTTTGACTTTAAATTTTTCTTCTTTCTTATCCTTCACTCCTTGCCTTCTGGGATGCCAGTCACACGAATGTTACACTCCAGGTATTCTGCATTTCTAACCATTCTTTCTTCTATCCAGCCTGCAGTGTGTTATGTTTTCTATTCACATATGTTCACATTCACCAGCTTGACTTGTGCTATGTTCTGTCTGATGTTAAATACATACAATGAGTTCATAGTTTCAAATATAGAAAATCCACTTGCTTCTCTTTAAATAGATTTCAGTTCTCTGTTGAAATTCTTTATCTTTTTTTTAAATCCTCACCCGAATATGTTTTAATTGATTTTTCTAGACAGAGAAGAAGGGAGAGAGGAGAGAAAGAGAGATGGAAGAGAAGAACATTGATCAGTTGCCTCTTGTATGTAACCTCTCCCCTAGGGCTGAGCCTGCGATCTTTTGGTGAAGGGAATGGTGCTCCAACCAACTGACCTACCTGGCCAGGGCAAATTATTTATCTTTTCATCCACCCTTTTTGTCCATTCTTTTTTTATTTTGTTTTGAATATGTATAATAGTTATTTTCAAGGCCCTTCTCTTACTGAGCTAACCTCTGTATATTTTGTGGTTCTCTCTTTCTTTCTTTGCATATGCTCTTTCCTTCTGCAATTTATATTCTTCTAGTCTTCTTTGCCTCTGTGGTTTACCACGCTGTTTTTAAGAATATGATTTTGTGATATGTCTTTATTTTTTTCTAGCTATTACAATAGGAGGAATGCCTTGTCTCTACCCACTACATCCTACTCGAAAGAGCACGTCTAAAAACTGTTAGTCTATTTTGTTATCAGTGAAAGCATACGGAATCAGATTGTCTTGCCAAAATTTTATTACGAAAATTTTCAAACATACCACAAAGTTGAAGGAAATTTACAATGAACAACCCACATACCCAGTGGTGTGTCGTTAAGCTTGCTCTCCAGGGGAAAATTTTAAAAAGTTCTGATTTGTATGGTTTGCTGATTTCTGTGGTATAGGTGTTCCCTCCCAGGGCCAATTTTAAGCTACCTCTGTGACTGGGGAAAGATTTGAGCCATTAGCTTCTGTGAGCCAGCTCGGGCACATCACTGCCTAGAACCATCACCTGGTTTCTACCACTAACATTTTAAAATACTTGTATTATCACACGTGCATCTATTCCTGTTTCTACTACCAACCCATCTTATTTTTGTAGATTGAAGATATAAGTAGAATTTCTCCTAAATACTTCAACATACATGTTAACTGGAATTTAATATTTATTTACAGTATTTTTAAAATATATATTTTTGTAGATTTCAGAGAGAAGAAGGGAGAGGAAGAGAGAGAACCATCAATGATGAGAGAGAATCATTGAGCCAGCAACTTAGACATGTGCCCCAACAGGGAACTGAACTGTGACCTCTTGGTCATATGTCGATGCTCAACCACTGAGCCACACTGGCCAGGCTAGAGTATTTTTTTTTATATGAAATGAATTCTCAGTCTTCTGTATGTGCTGAATTTTGGCAAATTTGTACAAACTGTGTAATCCAGCTCCTATCAAGATCTAGAAGAGTACATTTACCGTAGAAATTCCCCTCAAAGCTTGGCTAGCTAAAACTCAGCTTTTCCTGACACGAACTGTCACTCAACCAAGACTCCTTCATTAAGCTTGATCAAATGAACATTTCAACTAAATGTCTGTTTTATCTTGGTTCTACTTTATTCACCAGGATAAACAGAAATTTGCTAATATGTGACTTCGAAAGGAGATGCCACATAAGAGTCCAAGGCCTTCCGTACCCAGAGTGTACACATCATTGAGTCATGCAAACAGCATTACAGACATCACACAATGACCAAGTCCATGGGCCCCAGCATAAGCAAACAACCTCACAACCCTGTCCCTCCAGAGTTTCTCAGGTCCCTCTCCCACACTAAATACATGTGACTCATTCTGATGATAGTCCCATGACATCCTTGTCCTCCCAAGAACAGCCTTCTCCATATCCCGCCCGGCTGATCCTGACCACACTGCACTTGGCAATATAAGCATTTGGCTTTCACCTGTCATAACTCACGGAAAAATATCAGTCAACAGCAGAAAAACAAAATCCAGGAAAACACTCAGCAAGAAAAGAGAGAAAATCATTTGCCTTCAATTATGAGGAAAGATGTTTCAGACTCAAGGAGTGAGAAATATTGGATAGCGTTTCAAGTTCTAAACCACAAATCCATGTTCCAGATGAAGAAAGCAGGTTTGGAGTAGAGCACAGAGAAATCTCTCGCCTACAGTGCCAAAATAGAAAATATTTTCAAACATAATTTTGTATCTTTGGGCTATTAACCATGACAGTGATGAGGACGTGATGGCTGTCTGTTATTATCTGAGAGTTGTTAAGATTGTCATGTCTTACACATGTGTCATGGTTTATAAAGATTTTGTTCTGGTCACCCTACTTTCCAGTCTTGGTAGGAATAGATGGAAGTTACGAGAAGGCTGACTTTTTTTTTTTCTATTTTTTACCGCTAGGGCTGTAACAAATAAATGGGTTATTGCTAGATTCTTCCAGATTTCATGATTTCATGACTTCATGACCACATGACTCTCCAGTGACCACATTTTCCAAACTGAATTTGGGCCATATTTTTGCCAAGTAAAACCCTGAGAGCTCACCTTTCAACCTGGACCTGCAGAATGGCTCCCAAAAGGAAGAGTGGTGAGAAAAAGAAGGGCCATTCGACCATCAACGACGTAGCAAAGAGAGATTACACAGTCAGCATTCACAAGCAGATCCACGGAGTGGCTTTCAGAAAGCACACTCCTCGGACACTCAAAGAGATGCGGAAATTTTCTGTGAAGGAGATGGAAACTCCAGATGTGCGCATTGTCATCAGGTTCAACAAAGCTGTCTGGACCAAAAGAATAAGGAATGTCCTATACTGTATCTGTGTGAGGGTGTTCAGAAAACGTAATGAGGAAAAAGATTCACCAAACAAACTCTCTATGTTGGTCACCTATGTATCTGTCACCACTTTACAAAAATCTACAAATAGTTAATGTGGATGAGAGCTAAGCACTGATGGTCAAATAAAGTTATAAAACTGCAAAGTTATAATATTGCCAGAGTTCTCTGAGGAGTTGACTGCATATCTGTCCTCCTCAGACTAGGGGTCACTGTTAACAGACCCTGGTATGGTTATCTACTATTGTATAACAAATTATCTCCAAATTAAGTGAAACAACAATTATTATCTGTTGTGGTTTCTGTGGGTCAGGAATTAGGGAATGACTTGACTGGGTGATTCTTGATTGGGTCTCTCATCTGATTGTAATCAGATGGTAGTTGAGACTGAACCAGTGGATGAGGAGTGACTGGAGCAGCTGGAGGCTGGCCAGGTACCTCCATGCAGAGTCTCAAGGCCTCTCTATGTGGTCTTTCTGTATGGGCTAGTTGTGCTTCCTCACAGCATGGTGGTCACAGGGCCATCAGACCACTTGCATGGTGGCTCAGTGCATTGTTCCAGTTCACAAGGTGAAAGCTTCATCTTTGCCTATGATTTAGCCTCTGAAATCATGCAATATCACTTCCTTGACATTTTATTGGTTATAAATGAGGTACAGACATACCCAGATCCAAAGGAAGGAGGACTAGACTCCACCATTTAGTGGGAGGGTGACAAGATTCCAGAAGAATAAATGGGATAAAAGTGATTGATGCATCCATCTTTGGAAACATACAGTCCTCCACAAGCCCTTTCATAGAGTGTCAGACCTGAGGAATGAATGTTCCTCACTGAAGTCGGTATGATAGTCCCAATCCTAAAATGTTGTATGCAGTTTCGAGCACCTATTTGAACCAGGATGCACAAGAGAATGGGAAAGCTCACCCCCTGAAGAATAACCAAGGGAACTAGCTTTCTTTTTTCTGGATAAGAGATATAAGAGGAGATGTGGTCACTACCTTAATACATTTGAAGGACCGTCAGGTAGGAGAGAGAGCAGGCTTACTCTGGATTGCTCCAGAAGCGTAGATACCTACAGGGTTTTTCAAGGAACCCGAGTATCCCAAAGAAGAAACTCAGAGGGTTCCTTGGCTGATTGACTAAAAATTGTCCATGGGAGGCAGGGAAAGAAGGACATCTGTGATACTTTCAACAGTACATGTTAAAAATTCAAAGTTTTTAAATCATTAGACTTGATCAGATAATATTCCCCAGACATACCACGTAGAAAAGTTTGACTGAAATAACTAAGAGCACAGGCTAAAGAGCAGGGCTGCCTGGGTTTAAGTCCTGGCTCTGTTATTTACTAGTTATGTAACCCTGGGCAACTTAAGCTCTCTGCTCTCCAGTTTCCTCATCTGTCAAATAGGAGTTCCAATGAGATGGGGTGATTGTAAGGCCAAAATAAGTTTGTCTTTAAATATTTAAGTACTAGGGGCCCGGTGCACAAAAATTTGTGCACTCAGGGTGGAGGGAGTCCCTCAGCCCGGCCTGTGCCCTCTCACAGTCTGGGACCCCTCAGTGGATGTCCTATGATGGCCCCAGTCTGCCAGGCGCCTTGTGTGTGTATGTGTGTGTGTGTGTCACCACTGGAGACCTGCCCCCAGCCGCATCTGAGGCTCGAAGCAGTCCTCCTGTGTGTGTCTACCTGCTGGGGGCCTGTTCCCAGGCACACCATCAAGGCTTGGAGCAGGCACCCCCTCTATGTTGATCTCTCAGACTCTTGCCCTCCCCTGCATGTTGTTCTCTTTTTTGAGCTGTGGCCAGGGCTGGTTGCTGCCTGCCTCCCAAGCTTGCCTACTGCCCATCTTCCTCCAGCCACCAGAAAGCAGGGAAAACCCCGCCTCGTGGTCAGGCCAGCCTTTTCCTGCACCCTGATCCTCGGAAGGGACCTGGGAAGCCGCCAAGAAGGCCGCCTACTCTTTCCCACTCACCCATCCCCTGTACCTTCCTTTCCCACTTCCCGGTGCCGCCAAGGGGTCTGGGGAGCTGCCAAGCAGGACCCCGGCCCCTGTAGCCTTGCTTTCCCACTCCCCGATGCCCCACAAAGGGCCTGGAGAGCCACCAAGCAGGTCGCCGACCCCCTGCCACCTCTTTCCCACTCCCTGGCCCTCCACCTTGCTTTCCCACTTTCTGGTGCCCTGCAAGGGGCCTGGGAAGCCCACCAAGCAGGCCACTGACCTCCTGCTGCCTCTTTCCCACTCCCTGATGCCACACAAAGGGCCTGGACAGCTGCAAAGCAGGCCACCGACCCCCTGCCACCTCTTACCCACACCCTGATGCCACACAAAGGGCCTGGGAAGCCCACCAAACAGGCCGCCGACCCCCTGCCACCTCTTTCCCGCTCCCCGATGC
>PVJC01035645.1:0-18148 GCA_004026665.1 Murina feae
GGGGGGACGCTTCCTAAACTGAGTGCCCTAGGCCTCTTCTGGGAGTGGATGGCCGCCATCTTGGCTGGGCTAATTTTCATACAGCCACTCTGATTGGCTGGTGGGCGTGGCTTACCCTGTCCCGGAGAAATGGTTAATTTCAATATTACGCTTTTATTAGTTAAGATTACCATTATTAAAATTTTATTTTGACACCCAGTTTAAAAAAATAGACTAAAACACACCCAATACAGAAGCTCACCTTGTTGTAATGAAAGTGTGGTTTTAGTTCCTTACTCTTAGCCCTCCTCCAAGCAGGTAAAAAGGCTGCAAACTAGAACCACTTTTCTCAGAGGAAGGTGAATCCTATACGAAGGCCTACCTACAGAAACTAGGCAATTCCTGAGTGACGGTTTCAGAGGAGACTTCTGGACATCATACAGAAAAGAGCTTGAAAAACTGGTCATGGGACCCCTTCTCTCTCATCCTCCTTTCCTTCTCATCTCAGTAAAGATTAGTTTCAGGTATAAAGCTCATGGATAAATAAAAATATACTTGAAATAATGGAGAAAATGTAAAAAAAAATTTGCTACAGAATAAGTAAGGTGGTTTGGGTAGAAGAGAAAAAACTCATTGTGGGAAAACAAATTACTTAGTTGATAACCCTGAAAAAATGGTCCCTGAACACTCCCCTCCATTACCCTCTCCCCTGAGACAGTATTTGAATAGGGTTTTCACAGAAGAAAACATCTCATATGAAACAGTGAGAAGTTAGAACTTTTTCAGTCAGTTTCAATCCTCACCTACATACAAGTTTGACAGTATGAGTGATTATCTAGTTCTACAGAAATTATATTTACCAGGCTAATAATAAATATACCCTAGGTTCTGTAAGGGAACATGCAAACCCGTCTCAGGATGATTAGTTCATAAGTTTATACTGGCCTCTCTAATGAGTTTCTCCTCTTTCCCCAATTACTCTGCATTGACAGCAAAACTATCTTTCTGAAAAGCAAGGGAAATAATTCTGTGCTTAAAAAATCCTGAGGAAGTCCTATGACACCAGGACATGGTTCAGACTATATAGCCCGCAGGACTTAACCACCAGACCCTGATCTATTTTAATTTAATCTGGCTTCATTTTTTGTCCCTTCAGTATGTCCTGGTCATGATGCATATCTCCTTATTAAGAGAGCATGTCATATACTTTAATGTGTCACTTGCACATTTTTCTTTTTTTGGTATTTACCTACACTCCTATTCTGCTTTCAAACATGTAATTAATTCAAATTTCCTTTCTTATGATGTGTTATTTCCTAACTTCCCCAAAGGAAGTGGATGTTTTCTCCTGTTTTCTCCCAGAATTCTGTGCCCCTTTTCTATTAAACCCTAACAAGATTATATTATTTTTGCTTGTGAGGTTTGGCTGCCAATATTGTATATTCCAGAAGAGGGGCTACGTATGATCCAGGTCCTCTTCTACAATCAACCATACATTCAACCCACACCTGCAGTTCAGATTGGAGTATGCGTTTATTTTAAATGTTTCATTAAATAAGTAAATGAGGCACATACTTAAGCATCAGAAGTTAGTTACTCAGTGAAATATTAGTAACTTTATAAATATATAATACTACCACTTAGTGATGCTCTCTGCATTATCAGGGTTTTCCAGAGAAACAGAACCAATAGGAGATATGTTACAGGAGTTGGCTTCCATGGTTTTAGAGTCCAAAAAGTCCCACAATCTGTGTCTACAAGCTGGAGAACCAGGATAGATGGTGTCTATCTGCATCTGAAGGCATGAGAACCAGGAGCACCAGCGTCAAAGGACAGGAGATGTGTCAACTCAGGCATACAGTGCAAATAGCCTTTTCTCTGCCTTTTTTGTGTTCATATCAGTGGACTGGATGCTGCTTACCAACCTTGGGGATGATCCTCTGCTTTACTCAGGTCACCAACCCAATTGCGTATCTCTTTCAGAAACACCCATGGACACACTCAGAAGTAGTGTTTTCCTAGCTATCTGGGCATCCTTTAGTCAAGTTGACACATAAAATAACCATTACACTCTTTAAGCATTTTTTCACATTATTATAGAAACATATGTTTTATGTGTTTATAGGCAATGCTTGGAAATATAAAAAAATACATGAAATGGAAATGTAACCAACAAAAACACAACAAAGAAGTCACAACCATTACTAAGTTATGTTTTATCTTCCTTATACTTTCCTGTTTAAACCAATACATTTTAATTAAATAAAAGTGTTTCTTTTAGTCATTAAGCATGACAATATTTTTACTTGGTGGCTAACTAAAAGAACACATAAATGGCATTGCAACAAATTCCATTTTCCTTAAAAAATAAAACCGAGTCCTCCAAAATGTAGTATATTTTTAAACCTTTATTTTTAATATATTTTAGGTTTGGTTCCAGACAACATTTACTAGTTTCCACAATCAATAATATAAAATCAATATCCATTTAGGATATTTCCTCTATACACACTGAATGCTGGAGGCTAAGACCAGCAGATCATAATAAATGTGAGAAATCCTCAGAAGGCTGATGGACTTTGATATTCAGCAGGGCTGAGAACCAGCATTGTTATTACCCTGCTGTTGGCTGAATAGCTGAAGGCAACTCCCTAGGCTGATAATCCTTTACTGTTTACCAAACTTTACCATTGAAATGTCTGTTTGCTTTGCTAAAACGCAAATGCATATTCTAGTAAATAAAAAGCCGTGGGTCTGGAGATTCATAGAGCCCCTCCACTAGAGGGTGAGATCTCTGACTGGCTTTCCCCCATGCCTTCTAAATTTATATTTCTGGTCTAGCGTATCTGTTTATGTTACAGCCCCTTCTCCAGATCCTTGAACCCTTGCTTCAAAAGGCTGCAGCATTTATGGCGCCCAAGACAGGGACTGGAAAATATTCGCTGAAGTGAAAAAGTTAACCGGTAAAGGTGGGGATCACCAGAGAAAGGTGGGGAGATTCACTGCGCATAAAGCTCCCACCAGCTTTGGAAGTTGCAATCCAAAGTGGGTGAGAATGTCTTTTGTTTCAAGCCAGGCTATAATAGGGAAGAAAATATCACTGTAAATTTTTAGCTTGTATACTCAAGATAGAGAAATTGAAATGTCAAAGGGTACTCTCTTAAATCAGGCTCAAGGAAAATGAATGCCTTTGTCATCTTTAATTATGTGGGTTCTTGTTCAAATTGCAAAATGCCTAATTGGGGATCAAAAGTCTGTAATACCTAAGACCCCGCCAGATCCTCCTTCTCAAGAGTGGAAAGGCTCAGCAGCTAGAGAGGATAGAGCTGTCAGCTCTCTTGCAGGGGGACTCTTTGAGGCTTTGTTTGAAAATTACCATATGATGCCTTGGGGCAGGCAGATTTTAGCTAAAATAACTTCAAAGGCTAGTCAGTGCTATGGAGAGTGGAATAGGAAAAGATTCATGAAAAGAACTTTGATTTATTAAGTCTTGTCTATATGTTATCTGTTGAACATAGTTTTATCTGTCTTTGTTGTTTATTGTTAGTCTATTAAGTATGCCTTTGATTTAATTTAATAAGAAAAGAAACCTAGGCAGCCAGACCATTTAGTAAATTTCCCCAGAGCAAACAGGATGTGGGGGTGGGGAGACACTGTGGCTGACAGTACTTGTCCTGGGAGACAAAGGGAGGTAGAGATAACAAAAAGAAAAGTCTTTTTCACCATGTTTTTTATTTCCCAGTCCATCATTTAAAATTTGGCGGAATTTAGGGATATGTCTGGGATTTCTGTACTTGTAAAGAGAAAAAGTCTGGTTTAAGAGAAATGGTGCACCCTGTCCGAATTTGGATGGCTCATATAACTGAGCCCCCCACCCCCCCCTCTTTACAGATGATGTAGAATAAACCCAAGACTGTTTTTCTCAAAAACATGGAAAAAATGACCCAAGGAAAATATACAGGCTGGATTTAAGCAATAAGATCAGTATTTCCATAATACAGTAGGTCCTCGGGTTACATTGGAGATCCGTTCCTATGGCGTGATGTAACGAGATTTTTGTCGTTAAGTTGGAACCCACCTACATAAGTCCCTATGTTGCTCACTTGAAGCACATAACAGCAGTAATGAAGTGAAACAGTAAAAAAAAAAAAAATTAAAAGAAAGATAACAATCCCTGACCTTTATTTGTGGTAAATAAACAATAAAAAACAAAGTACATATTTCGAAATGACAGAACTTATATATATATATATATATGGGAGATGGCGATGTAACCACTAAACAAGGTACTGAGAGTCAGACAAAACCCAAGGACTGCCTGTAATGGGTAATTTTTGAATAATAATGGACTGCATTCCAAGGTTAACCTTAAGGCCACTGAAAGTCAGTGAGTTGTATCTGTTACGGAATTTGCCAAAGTAAATGTCTTAGATTGTAATTGGCTTTAGAATATCAATATTGTTGAAACATGGATAAATAGATGTAACTAAAATGAAGGACTTGTGGTAGAGCTTTTCTGTAAAAATTATAGGTGTTTTGATGGGGCGAGGTCCAGTCGCCCCAGGGGAAGACTGGCCGTGCCTTCAGACGGAGGAGGGGCTGGTCCCACAGCAGCAGCAACCCTTAGATGTTATCTCTAAGGAAAGAATGTGGCAGTTTTACATTCAATTAGCTACAGGCCGACATCCAAAGCCTTTGGCAACTTAAAGCTTTGGAGTTTACTGAATTAAATAATAAAACTTATTAAATATCTAGGTATTTTGAGATAGCAGAATACTGAAATATTAATCTGAGTTTGCCTCATATGAAAAATCTAGAGGACAGAATTGAATCTATTATGTCTTGTATACTTATTTATTTATTTTAATATATATATTTTATTAATTTTTTACAGAGAGGAAGGGAGAGGGATAGAGAGTTAGAAACATTGATCAGCTGCCTCCTGCACACCCCACACTGGGGATGTGCCCACAACCAAAGTACATGCCCTGGACTGGAATCGAACCTGGGACCCTTCAGTGAGCAGGCCATGCTCTATCCACTGAGCCAAACCGGTTCTGGCAAATTATGTCTTGTATTTTTAAAATATATCCTTAAAAATGTGAAGGTATTTTCTAATCTAAGAAATGCTAAGTATTTAACTTGCCAGCTAAAATTTAAGGCTTGTAAGAGTTTAAAGTTCAAATTAAGTTGGGAGACATTATATAGTTGTGATAACAAAATGCATAAGGTATAGAAATTTATTTTTGAGAAAATAATTCTTGTATTTTCCCTAGAGAAATTAGTAGTTCAAAATATATTGTAGTCTTTATGTGTACTAAGTGTAGTAAAATTTCCACCTAAAATATAATATTTTTGATAGATCCTCCCTTCCCCCAACTGGTGGGCGGAATATGACGTGACCTTCATCCCGGAAATACCTGAGTATTTAACCATATACCTTATATGGACTATACATTGGACCACCAATCCACACCTGCCATATACCTTAAGCAATGGCCCCATATGGACAATGCAGTAAGCCACCAATCAGTGTGCGCTGAGTATACCAAGCCCTTACCCCTTCCCTTTCCGCCCCTCAAAAGGAGCGCCCACTCTTGCATGTGTGCTGTTCTCCCCTTGCGAGACAGCCTGGCAGGTCCGTCTCCTCTAATAAAGCCTGTAGTCCTGGTTTCCGGCCTCTCTGATCTTTCAATTTTATATAAAAGTAAAACTGTCAATGTCAATATTTACAGATGACATAGTATTATATGTAGAAAACCCTAAAGAATCCACCAAAAAAATTTAGAACTAGTCAATGAATTTAGTAATGCTATAGGAAGAAAATTAATATATGAAATCTGGCATTTCTATATATTAATAAACTATCAAAAAGAAAAGTTTAAGAAAACAATCCCATTTGTATTGCATCAAAAGTAAAAAAATACTTCAGAATAAATTTAACCAAAAAGGTGAAAGATCTGTACACTGACAATAAAACATTGACAAAGAAACTAAAGAAGATACCAATAAGTAGAAAGTATTCCATGTTCATGAGTTGGAAGACTTAATATAGTTAAGATATATCCATATTATTCAAAGGAAACTACAGATTCAATGCAATTCCTATCATAATTCAGATGGCATTATTCACAGAATGCAAACAAACAGTCCTTAAATTTTTATGAACACTTCAATATCTTTTCCACTTAAAAAGGGAAAAGCAATTATGACAAAAAGAACTACAAGAGCTTGGAAAAACAGATGTTAGAGTCTTAAGTCTCATTTTCTCTGACCCAAGGCTTTCTCTTTTACACTGTGAATTCTTACGTACATTTATGTGATCCTCTCTCTGGCTTTTGTTTTTCTCTTAAGGTTATACTTTTTCTCCTGAGGCAAGTGAGTGTGTATGTGTAGAAGCGGGGGGCTTGTAGGGGAGGGAAAGACGTAATATGTCACTTCCTCCTCAATTACAGTATTAAGCAATAGGGATATTATCTTATGTAATCATTATAACAACTACAGGAATTAGATATGTATCATCTTTATTTTCAGTTGAGGAAAAACTATTATTGTTTTATTCACTCCTAGGTAGACTCAATTGCATAGAAAAAATTATGCTATATACCATTGTTTGTCGCCCACCATACTGTACTTTAAGGCCAGCCCAATGTGTAGGTAATATAATCAATGATGAGAACTTGAGTTTCTTAAATTTTTCTGTACATATTGTAACTCAAATATGGCACAGAGAGAGTTCATTATTTCAACATCATTAATTTTTTCTGTTTTTCCAAGATGTCAATTTATAAAATTAATCCAGGGAAACATTCACGTTAGTGTTTCAGTACAACTTAGTAAGCAATTCAGAAAAGGTCAAAATCAGAAATTTAGAAAAGGAAAGAGAAAATTGATAATGCTCATAATTTTATCACCTACATAATTTAGGTATTTACAGTAGCCAAATATATTTAAAAATCTTTAATATGAATGTGTATATGTTAAGTATAGATTCATTATTGTTTTGAAGTACTTTTAAAAAGTAATAGGCATTCAATATTTTTCATGTCAATGAATATGTATCTACATTAGTACTGTCACTGAATGAATATTACTTTGTGTTACATAATTATTTATCATTTCCTTTGTGACATCCATATTGTTGATGATGGGGTGAGAAGATAACTTGAGTTACTCAAGGTATTGTAAATACTTAAATGTATTTTGAGCCAAATTTATTAATTTAGAATTTGGAATATGCAACATTACAAGATGTGTTTTCAGTTTCAATTTATTTTATCCTATAGTAACCATGAGAAATAATATAGTACAATTATTTCCTGCTCTTACTTCAATATTTCTCTTCTACTTTTTTGCCATTTTTTTTTATGTCAGAAGAAAGCCAAGAGTGAAGAGAATAATATTTTGTGTCAGGATAGCCTCTTCTGAAGACAGTCAGTTATTGGGGTCAAATAATAGGATAAGCTTAACCTCTTCGTGTTCCCATGGCAAGTTTTATTATTCCATACATAGACTCAGATTTCTAAAAGTTCAGATTCAATTTTTTTCTTATATATGAATTATTTTTAGGTTCTCATGTGACTGCAACTTTATATGACACCTTTTTAAAAAAATATATTTTGATTTTTTTACAGAGAGGAAGGGAGAGGGATAGAGAGTTAGAAACATCGATGAGAGAGAAACACTGATTAGCTGCCTCCTGCACACCTCCTACTGAGGATGTGTCCACAACCAAGATACATGCCCTTGACCAGAATTGAACCTGGGACCTTTCAGTTCACAGGTCTATGCTCCATCCACTTGAGCCAAACCAGTTAGGGCTATATGATACCTTTTTGTAGTAACAACACATAAATAATCATTTTTAAAAGATTACTTACTGTCAAATTTACTCAGAATCTAGTAATAGAGGGAAAAAATACATGATTTAATGAAGGAGATATTTCTCAGATGCATTATTCTATGCCAGTAAATATAAACAAAGTTCTTATAAAATGAATCAATAGCATTATGGTTTAAATTATTTCCCCCCAAGAAAAAAGAGATATTTGTACTAATCTTTGTAATACTTTATGTAATTAAAAAAATAAAATGTAAGAAAACTGGAAGAAAAAAAAATAAATTATTTCCCCCCAAAATATGTTAAAATTCTAGCCCCCAGTACTTCAGAATGTGACTTAATTTCAGAATAGGGTCATTGCAGATATAATTAAAGTAAAACGAGGACAGAAAAAGAAGGTGGGCCCCTAATCCAATAGGACAGGTGTCCTTATCAGCAAAGAACCATGCATAAGGGCACAGAGGGAGTTATGCACCTGTAAGCCAAGGGACACCAAAGAGTAACAGTAAACAACCAGAAACTTGAAGAGGCAAGTAAGGATTCCCCTACATATTTCAGTATGACCTGGCCCACGACCTTGGATATCTGGTCTGCACAAGTGTGAGATAATACATTTCTGTTGTTTTAAGGCACTCAGTTTTTGGTGCTATATTATAGTGGCCCCAGGAAACTAATACAATGGTAAAAAAAAAAAAAAAAAAAAAAAAAAAAAAAAAAAAAAAAAGAGGGTATTTAAAAGCTAAGACAAAAATTAGATAACAAACATTGTATAACATGATCCCTATAACATAAGGAAAAAGGAAACCAAGGGATGAAGATGATATTCTGTATGTTTTCTTAATGTATTATGATAAATTTTCTTGATGTTTGAAATTTAGAGAGTGTGATGTTGAATAAAACATTGTATCCAACATTTCTACAAAGGACATCCAGTCAAATAAAGAATATTAGTAGGTAAAGTACTTAACACAAAAGCGTTTTGACAATTGATACCCTGAAGTAAGCATGCAAATAGTTTGTTCTATTATTACAAAATAAATCAATTTGATAACAGAGTACAGTATGTATTCTTAGGAAATAATCAGATGAGTACACATGTTTAAGTATATTCATTTGAACATTCTTTATAGAGGAATTTTAAAAGTAAAGCAATATAATCTAATAAAAGAGAAACATGCAAATTGACTGCATCTCTGCTATGCCCCAAGCCATGCCCACCAGCCAATCAGAGCGACTATATGCAAATTAACCCAACCAAGATGGCTGCTGGCAACCATAGAGCTGGAGCAAACAGGAGGTTTGGTTGCCTGGTTGATGGAGCAAGCCAAGCTTCTCACCTGCCCCGGTTGGCTATGGCCACCACTCAAGGCAACAAAGTTTCAATTATAGAAGATAAATAAATCCCAGATACCTGCTTCCAGCCAGCCTCGCTGGGAGCTTGGGTCGCTGTGGGCTATGGCCAGACTGCAAACAGCCATCATCCCCTTACCCAGGATGGCCCCACCCTCATGGAGTGAGGGTCTCTACTGGGGGGCTTGGCCAGCCTGAAAAGAGCCATCAGCCCCTCACCCAGGCTTGCTAGGCACCCTAGCAGGGACCCCCACCCTGAAGGGGTTGTGGCCAGCCTGCAAACAGCTATCAGCCACTCACCCAGGCTGGCCAGGCACCCCATGGGGGACCCACCCTGATTTGGGACACCTTTCAGGGAAAACCAGGCAGCCCTCACCCATCCACCAGGCCTCTATCCTATATAATAAAAAGCATAATATGCAAATTGACCCTAACAGCAAATGACTGGAAATGACTGGTCACTATGACACATACTGACTACCAGGGGCAGATGCTCAATGCAGGAGCTGCCCCCTGGTGGTCAGTGTGCTCCCACAGGGGGGGCTCTGCTCAGCCACAAGCCAAGCTGATGGCTGCCAGTACAGTAGTGGTGGTGGGAGTCTCTCCTGCCTCCTCAGCAGCACTTAGAATGTCTAACTGCAGCTTACACCTGCTCCCTGCTGGCAAGTGGACATCCCCCGAAAGCTCCTGGGCTGCCAGAGGGATGTCTGACTGCTAGCTTAGGCCTGATCCCCTAGGGAGTGGGCCTAAACCAGCAGTGGACATCCCTCGAAAAGTCCCAGACTGTGAGAGGGCACAAGCCAGGCTGAGGGACCTCCCCTCCCCCAAGTGCACAAATTTTTGTGCACCAGGCCTCTAGTTATTCATATCACGGGAATCCCTTGAACAAATATATGTATATAAATTAATATATATGCACACACACTTGAATATATATATATATATATATACACATAAAATTGAAAAAAAAAAATATATATGTATATACATACATGAAAATATAAACTACTCTAAGTATTTTCACAAAGACAATATACATTTTTAGAAAAACAAAAATGATAGAGTGGCTTAAGACTCAAAGAGGAGAAGATAAATTGTTGAAAGGTTAGTAACATTAGAAAGCTGCTACCATGCCATATGGTTAGAGAAGCAAAATGGAATATGGTATTTCCTAGAGGCCAAAATGCTGTGGTATCAGCTGCTGGGGATACTACTGTGGGAAACTCAATACCACCTCTTTGCAAGACAGCAGGTGCCCTGCTCTCAGACACACTGCTTCTACTTGCCATTATGGCAACAGCCCACAGTCACCTACTGCTGCTATAAACAGAAACCCAGAGAGTGTGCAACTGAGAATGCCAGAGCACAGCTGCTGCTGCTGCTGCTGCTGCCGCCACTGGAGCCTGAGTGGGACCTTGGAGGCCTCACTTGCTGGCCATTTACGTGTTGTTTCCAGAGACAAAAAATCATGCTCATCCTTCCTCCCCTCTGTACAGTATTCTGTCAGGGGCTCTCATTGGAAGACTATACTGTGAAGCCAATTAGAAATGAGTCCAGATAATATAGAGTTGGTTAGCCTCCATCACTCCTATGGCGCAGAGAGTGCAGAAGGGCAGTGATGAAACAGAGCTAGGCAACCAGCAAACACATGATGAAGTGGTACTCAATTTCATAAGCAAGTAAACTACATCCATATGTATTCATGTGAGCATCTATTCTCCATATGCTCCTATTAGACTTTGGCATTTAAGAATAATATGTACATACCTCATATTTTTAGTTGTATCACCTATGTTTCTTAAGAAAGATTATATTCAGGAAATGGAAGATATATATTGTCATTTGTTTGTAATTATTTACTTCTGAATGGTTGGATATGTCTGATAAGTAAATTTTACTTACATACTGTGGGAATAAACAAATCATCTTTTCCATCAAAGACTTGGCAGCCACTATGTTGGCCACATGTCTTGTAGCTCCCCTGGGGGCTGCCATCTTGAAACAGCAAAGGTCAACACCTTCCTTTGAATTAGCCAATCACAAAAGACTGTGAGCCTGAGCTCCAATCAAGAGCAAGGGACGGGTCATGTGCAACAGGGATTCTAAGGCCGAGCAGACCACCTGCTCCCTGTGCTGTGCTTCCAGACCATGTGTACGCACTCTTCTACATAGAAGTAAAGATATTTGCCTTGCTGCCTGGCTCCCAAGTATGTTTTGTGTTCTACCAGGAACCCCTGAATTTGGGGGCTTGCCTTATTTCTAACAATACTGGTATATAGACCTGTATGTGTCTCTATAAGAGCAAAAGGGTTTGATTAATTCTTTCTGGGAGTATTATATCTACTGTTCATGAGTTGTTTTAATCATATAGAACACATCTGAAGGAAATATGATTTACCTTTTATTCATAAACATTTAGTGGTAACAGATATATGTACGATTCTGTTGGTGCATTGTGTGTGTATGGGCACGAATGCTGAATAAAGTAGTTCTGTATGTGCGCTTGCAGTCTTCTACATCCCTGCCTTCCAGAAAATCCTAGAAGTTTCTGCTCAACTTCACTCTATGCTGTGGACTAAATATGTCTGATGTTGAGTGGTTTTAAGACTGTTTAACACAGAATTTGGATTAAATGAAAGGTGGATGAGGCAAATGATAGAACGTGTAATAAGAAGTATAAGAGAAGTGGAGATTGAGGTTAGAGGGATTAAAAAAAGAAAGGGTTGGTCAGAAACACTAAGCCTACCATTAGTTTGACATCACTAAAAAATATCCAGGCAGATTGGAGCATGAATGACAAGGAAGTGAATTCAAGGTATACATAGTTTAGTGACTTTGAACATTTTTTTTAAAGCAGGTAGTATTTTTATTTATTTTATCGTTTAAAGTATTGCAAATAGTAGTACATATGTTTCCTTTTTTCCCCTTTGACCTCTCCCTTTTCTCCCCTACCTCCCGCAATGCCTTTCCCCCTCCTCCAGTGTCTTGTGTCCATTTGGCATGCATATTAGCATGCATACAAGTCCTTTGATTGATGTCTTATCTTCCCCCCAACCCTCCACTGCCTTCCTGCTGTAGTCTGCTCAAGGCTTCTTTGCCTCTGTATCTATTTTTGTTCATCAGTTTATAATGTTCTTTGTATTCCAAAAATGAGTGAGATCATGTGATAGTTATCTTTCTCTGACTTATTTTGCTTAGCATAATGCTCTCCAGGTCCATCCTTGCTGTTGCAAATGGTAAGAATTCCTTTTTTAAAGCAGTGTAGTATTCCACTGTATAGATATAGCACTGTTTTCTAATCCACTCATATGCTGATGGGAACTTAGGCTATTTCCAAATCTTAGCTATTGTAAATTGTGCTGCTATGAACATAGGGGTGCATATATCCTTTCTGATTGGTGTTTCTGGTTTCTTGGGATATATTCCTAGAAGTGGGATCACAGGGTCAAAAGGGAGATCCATTTTTAATTTTTTGAGGAAACTCCATACTGTTCTCCACAGTGGCTGCACTAGTCTGCATTCCCACCAGCAGTGCACGAGTGTTCCTTTTTCTCCGCATCCTCTCCAGCATTTGTCATTTGTTGATTTGTTGATGATAGCCATTCTGACAGGTATGAGGAGGTACCTCATTGTTGTTTTGATTTGCATCTCTCGGATGATTAGTGGCTTTGAGCATGTTTTCATTAAACAGACACATGCAAAATAACCAGACCACCAACTTACACCATACACAAAAATAAACTCAGCTCCTAGGGCAATGGAGACTAAGAAGAAAATTAACAAATAGGACTACATCAAAATAAAAACTTCTACACAACAAAAGAAATCATCCACAAAACAACAAGAAAGCCCACTGCATGGGAGAACAAATTTGCCAGTGTTAGCTCCGATAAGGGTCTCCAAAATTTACAGGGAACTTATACAACTTAACAAAAGGAATATCCAACCAAATCCAACCAAAAAATGGGCAAAGGACCTAAATAGACACTTTTATTTTTAAATTTTATTTTTTACAGAGAGGAAGGGAGAGGTATAGAGAGTTAGAAACATCGATGAGAGAGAAATATCAGCTGCTTCCTGCACATCTCCTACTGGGGATGTGCCCACAACCAAGGTACATGCCCTTGAGTGGAATCGAACCCGGGACCTTTCCGTCGGTAGGCTGATGCTCTATACACCAAGCCAAACCGGTCAGGGCCTCAATAGACACTTTTAGAAAGAGGACATATAGAAGGCCAAGAGACATATGAACATGTGTCGGTAAAGATATTGCTACCTCAGATGTCTTATATTTTGCTGCCTAAGGATTCTTCTAAGATTTTTATGGCTTTCCATCTTATGTTTAAGTTGGGAAACTTAAACCTTTACCCATTTTGAGTTTATTTTTGTGTTTGGGTAAGTTGGTGGTCTAGTCTGAATTTTTGCATGTATCTGTCCAATTTTCCCAACACCATTTATTGAAGACACTGTCTTGACTACATTTTATGCTCCTCTGAGAGATACAAATCAAAACAACAATGAGGTACCATCTCAGATCTGTCAGAATGCCTATCATCAACCAATCAACAAATGACAAGTGCTGGAGAGGATGTATAGAAAAAGGAACCCTCGTGCACTGCTGGTGGAATGCAGACTGGTGTAGCCACTGTTGAAAACACTCTGGTGTTTCCTCAAAAATTAAAAATGGAACTCCCATTTGACCCAGTAACACCACTTCTAGGAATATATCCCAAGAAAACAGAAATACCAGTCAGAAAGGATATATGCACCCCTATGTTCATAGCAGCACAATTTACAATAGCTAAGATTTGGAAACAGCCTAAGTGCCTATCAGCAGATGAGTGGATTATAAAACTACTAGAAGCCCAGCACATGATTAAATCATGTGGGTTCCCTAGGTCTACCTGCAATCAGGGCCATGTCTGCTGCCCAGCATCACTCCTCCACCTCCATGGCCCCTGCCCCATGAACCTCCATGCTCATAGGCCCTGCCCTGCGAGGCTCCTCGGCTTCTGCTACCCATGCCCCATGACGCTCTTCTGCCTCTGCCTCACTATGATGTTCCAAGCTAACAGCTCCACCCTGCCATGCTCCTCCACCTCAGCCACCCCGAGAAGCTCCACACTAACAGCCCCACCCTGTGACACTCCTTTACCTCACCGCCCCTCGAAGCTCCATGCTCACAGCCCCCACCTGGCGAGGCCATCCTGCTCCCACCACTGCCCCGCCCCTGCCACCTTGCTGCTACTACTCCCCCCGCTGCCACGCCCCCAACATAGTGCCAGCTCCTTCCCAGCCACACCCAACACTCTTGCTCCCTGGCTGCTGGCCTCCATCTTGGCTGAGTTAATTTGCATATAGCTGCTCTGATTGGCTGGTGGGCATGGCTTTGCTGGTGGCCGTGGCTTAGGTGTCCCAGAGAAACAGTTAATTTCAATATTATGCTTTTATTAGAGTAGATGGTACATCTACACAATTGAATACTATTTTCCTGTAAAAAAGAAGGAATTCTTGCCATTTGCAACAGCATGGATGGAACTGGAGAGTCTTATGCTAATGGAAATAAGTCAGTCAGAGAAAGATAAATATCACATGATTTCACTCATTTGTGGAATATAATGAACAACATAAACCGATGCACAAAAACAGAATCTGAGACATAGAAGCATCAAACAGACTGTCCAACCTATGAGAGAAGTTAGGGGTTGAGGGGGTAAGAGATCAACCTAAGGACTTGTATGCATGCATATGAGCATAACCAATGGACACAAACAGTAAGGGGGTAGGGGCATGTGCTGGGGGGTGGGAGCAGCCAGGGAGAGGTCAATGGAGGGGGGAAGGAAACTCATGTAATACTTTAAACAATAAAGAATTTAAATTTTTTTTAAAAAGCATACATAATTTAAATGGGAAGAGTGACTTACAGGGGTGTTCTTTAAAACACAGCATTTATAGGGGCAAAAACAAATGAAACAACAAACAAGGAACTGGATAGTGATGAAGAAAAATTTTAAATCCTATAGGATAAAAGTCAACTATAGAATCAGAAGACTTGCCTCAGAAACAAAACCATTAAATAAAAATGTACCAGAGTACACAGGCTTTGCAAAACTGGGAGAAGAGGGTATCATTAATATGGAAATATTATAAAAACACCTAAGTCTATAAAAATGAACAAAAATAAGGCCAAGTTCACACAGACCTATCTGACAATGGGGGAAAAATGGTTTATATATATTATGAAGCAACATACCTCTAAAAGACAGCCTTGAGGAAAAGGATATTTTAATTCATCATTCCAAACAGAATTATATACACTCAAACAAGTATTTATGGAAATAAAAAATCACCTTGACTTAGAAATTAAAAAACTATAAAATGTACATAATGTTCAAATCAAGAAAAGAATGGAAGGAAAAAATGTCAGACATGAAAAATAAATAACAAGTTGCCCAAGGAAGAATAGTTTTAGATGAAAATTATTAAGGAACATTGGGGAAAGATAGGAAAATAATCTAATCTAATAAATTGACCAATTCGTTGGGACCCCTAAGCCACGCCCACCAGCCAATCATAAAACTGTATGCAAATTAAATCAGCCAAGATGGAGGCCAGCAGTGCAACCAAGGAGGTAGGTGTGGCACAGGCTTGGGGCAGGTGGGGTGGGAAGGGCGGAGGCTTCCGTGTGGGGTGGATGGGAGGGGCTCTGGACCATGCCCCACTGAACAATCCCCTCTCAGAATCAGCCTAGGGGACTCAGTTTAGGAAGCACCCACCCCCTAAGGAGAGATCCCCTCCCAGCAGCAGCCTCAAGGGACTCAGTTTAGGAAGTGCCCATGCCCCCAAGGAGAAATCCCCTTCCAGCAGCCTTGGAACCTTGCACATCCCCAGCAGTGACCCCCCTGACACACACCTGCAGCCTCAGGGTCTCAGTCTAGGAAGCTTCATGGGCGAGTGATCCTGCAACACTAGCAACTGTAGGGAGTCAGCCTCCAAATTTTCCTTGCCCCCAGCCCAGTGATTGGAGTGGGGACAGGGGTATCTGGGCAAAGCTGCCCAGCAAACTTCTCCCATTGGGCAGAAACTTATGACTGTGTTAGGGAGGTAAATGTGCTTTGTTTAAAATCTTTACAAACCACAAAGGAAATGTCTGAAGTAGGTTTCACATCAGAGGTAACTTACAACTAATTTCTGAAGGCAAACTGCTACATTGCAGTTACATTACTAGAGAGTACCCGGTTGTCCGGAGGTCTCCACAGCAGCAGTGTGGGTGCTCCCCGCCCTGGTTCCTCAGCACCTGGGGTCGGGTTTGAGCCCACCCAGGAAGGCCTTTTCCCCTACAGTTTTCACCAAGGCAGGCAGGTTTTGTAGACATAAATAAGAAGTGCCCACGCACAAGTCCTGAAGATGCTGAGGCCGGCAGAAATGACAAAGAAATTGGGAAAAGAGCAAAACCAGAAACACCGCCAATCCCAACACAGATCATCTTTTTCTTCATATGATGGTGTGTCTCCGTCTTCTTTGTCTTCTGGAAGCGAGACAGATTCAAGTACTGACAATTCTACCAACAGAAAAGTTAAGAGAACGAGAGGACATAAAAGGAATAAAAGAAGAAGAAAAAAGGACAAAAGACGAAACATCAAGAAAAAGAAAGAGAAGGAAAAAAGGAAGAAACAACCACATGATATCACCTTTCTAAGATCTCATGAAATTCTTATTTAAGGAGTTTATTTTATGACACCTTTAGTTTGTGTTTACATTTTTACTGGTTTGTCAAGACCACGGCAGGTAAAGTGTCCAATATGTTAAAGAAAAAACCCCTATCTAATAGAGAGGGAATATGCAGGGGAGGTCAGTCAGGGGCGATCAGGCAGCAGGGCATAGTCAGGCATCGATCAGGCTGGCAGGAGAATGACTAGGGGTGATCCGGCTGGCAGGCAGAAGCGGTTAGGGGCAATCAGACAGGCAGTCAGGTGAGTGGTTGGGAGCCAGTAGTCCTGCATTGTGAGAGATGTCTGACGGCCGGTTTAGGCCCGATCCCTGTACCGGCAGTCGGACATCCCCCGAGGGATCCCAGATTGGAGAGGGTTCTGGTTGGGCTGAGGGAACCCCGCCCAGTGCACGAATTTCATGCACCAGGCCTCTAGTGAAAATAATATTTTAAAAAAAGTAAAGTGGGTCATATAGAATGTGGTGCAAATGCCAAACAGGCAAAGAAAGGGTGATATCAATATTAGCTGAGTCCCTGAAGAATAAAAAGAACAACAGAAGAGAGCCAATGTATAAAACCATCCCAGAAAACATTAAATAAATTAAACAATGTGGCAATCTGTACACTGAATAAAAAGACTGCCAGCTACCAAAGGAAATCAACTCAAAATAAACATCTCTGAAACATATCTAGGGAAACTAATTGCAGAGTTGAAGATAAAATCTTCAAGACCTCCAGGCAAAAAGATTAAGTGAGTCACAATGGTAAAGGATTTAGAGTAGCAATAGACTTTTCAAAATCTACGTGCAAAACAAGAGAGCCTCATTTTAACAAAGCTCAGTGAAAGTGTGAACTAAGGATTTTATATGAATGCAAGATGTTTCTCAAATATCGAGATTATAGGAAAACTAGGGGCCCGGTGCACAAAAATTTGTGCACTCGGCATGGAGGGAGTCCCTCAGCCCGACCTGTGCCCTCTCACAGTCTGGGACCCCTCAGTGGATGTCCTATGATGGCCCCAGTCTGCCAGGCGCCTTTTGTGTGTGTGTGTGTGTGTGTGTGTGTGTGGCCACTGGGGACCTGCCCCCAGCCGCATCTGAGGCTCGGAGCAGTCCTCCTGTGTGTGTCTACCTACCGGGGACCTGCCCCCAGGCACACCATCAAGGCTTGGAGCAGGCACCCCCTCTATGTTGATCTCTCAGACTCTTGCCCTCCCCTGCATGTTGTTCTCTTTTTTGAGCATGGCCAGGGCTGGGTGCGGCCTGCCT
>PVJC01035646.1:0-18048 GCA_004026665.1 Murina feae
ATATTGTATTCCCTGTCATCAAGGTTACTTACATTTCTTCAGCTGTATGCAGTGTGAATTTAAGCCTATGAAATGATTTATTCACTTCTGATATATATTTCATTTTTAGAATTCCATTCAGATCATGTTATAGTGACCGTATACCAGTATGTGCTGAAATTTTGTATCTCTTAACACATTTTTGTACTCACAAACATATAAGTTGATTATTCACACAAAATTGTTTATAAATCCTTATTTGATCATTCTAACCTTTCAACCATCTCTGAGACTGCTTATGTTGATTTTGTTTTCTGAACTTGAGTCACATTTTTTTAATTTTTTGAATGTATCTAAAAATATTTCTTTTCTCAGAGTTTTATCTAATCTAATAAAAGAGTAATATGCAAATTAACCATCACTCTGAGATACCTAAGCCATGCCCACCAGTCAGTCAGAGTGGCTGTATGCAAATTAACCAGCCAAGATGGTGGCTGGCAGACACAGAGCTATAGCAAATAGAAGGCTTCCATTGCACCAGGAATGGAGTTGAAACTGCCTGCCTAGGCCAGCTGGGTCTCTGCTCAAGGCAACAATGTTTCAATTATAGAAGCCATGGATTTTACACCAGCGATGGAGTTGAAACTGCCTACCTAGGCTGGCCGGGCCTCTGCTCAAGGCAACAATGTTTCAATTATAGAAACCATGGAGCTGAAGCAAACAGAAGGCTCCGTTGCCTGACTAGGTCTCTGCTCAAGGCAACAAAGTTTCAATTATAGAAGATAAATAAACTCCAGAAACCTGATTCCAGCCAGCTTCGCTGGGACGTTGGGTCAATGGGAGCTGTGGGCAGTCTGAAAACGGCCCTTAGCCTCTCACCCAGGCTGGCCACACCCCCATGGGATGAGGGTCCCCATTGGGGGGCTTGGCCAGCCTGCAAACAGCCATCAGCCCTTCACCCAGGCATGCCAGCAGGTGGACATCCCCCGAGGGGTCCCAGGCTGCGAGAGGGCACAGGCTAGGCTGAGGGATCCCCCCAAGTGCACAAATTTTTGTGCACTGGGCCCCTCGTATAAAATAGTGGAGGCAAGTAAATAATATTAACATCAGGAAAAAAGCAGATCTCTTTCTTTTTATCTTGAAATAGGAGGGGTGATTGGATATAACTTATACTTAATCTGACACTTAGTTTCAGTTGCAGAACAATATTAAAAACATACCACCTTATACTAGCAGAGTGGCTGACTAAAAGTATTTATATGCCATATGTTGGTATGGATGTGAAGTAACTGGACCTAACATATAATAGTGTCTATGTAATCTCTTTTATTTCTACCCTATGCCAGAGGACTATTACTAGATATTCATCACTACCACTACCAATGAAAAATGTATGTCCACAAAAAGTCTTATTCAAGGATCTTAATACCAACCTTATCCATAACAGCAAAACTGAAAACTTACACATCTATCAGCAAGAGAATGGACAAAAATATAGTGGCATATTCACACATTGGAATGCCATTCAGCAATTACAAAATAATAATAGTGAACTGAATGCAATAGCAACATAGTTGAATCTCAAACACCATGTTTGGTGAAATTAACCAGAAATAAAAAAGCACCTCATGTGCAATTCTATTTATAAAATACATAAATAAAATTCATCTATATTATCCTAAATAATCCTATATAATAAAAGAATAATATTCAGCTCTGGTCCATTTGGCTGGGTGGATGGAGCATCGGACTATGGACTGAAGGGTCCCAGGTTTGATTCCAGTCAAGGGCATGTACCTTGGTTGCAGGCACATCCCCAGTGGGAGGTGTGCAGGAGGCAGCTGATAGATGTTTCTCTCTCATTGATGTTTCTAACTCTCTATCCCTCTCCCTTCTTCTCTTTAAAAAATCAATAATTTTTTTAAAAGAAAAGAATATTATGCAAATTGATCAAACAGTGGAATGACCAGTTGCTATGATGTATACTGACAGAGGGCAGGTGCTCAATGCAGGAGCTGCCCCCTGGTGATCAGTGCACTTCCCCTGTGGGAGCCAGGCTCATGGCTGGTGAGCTCAGCGGCAGTGGTGGGAGCCTATTCTGCCTTCGCAGCAGCACTAAGAATGTCTGAGTGACAGCTTAGGCCCACTCTCCACACGGGCCTAAGCTATCAGTAGTACAACTCCCAAGAGCTCCCAGACTGCGAGATGGTGCAGGCTGGGCTGAGGGACCCCCTTCCCACCCATCCCCTCCAAGTGCATGAATCTTGTGCATTGGGCCTCTAGTTAGAAATAAGAGAGTTTAATTTGGTGGCAGAGGGAGGGAACTTATTAGGAAAATGTATGAGGAAAATACTTAGGGTCATAGAAATGTTTTATCTTGCTTTGGTCAGTGGTTATGTCGCTATGAAAACTGGCAAAACTTCAAACTGTACTTTTTTATTTCTGTGTTATTTTATTTTATGGTAATGATGCATTAGTCATTATGAATATATTTAATCAATAAATACATATCACATTTAGAAATATGATACCATACTAAATTGTATAATGTTTTAAATATAATTCAAATATCAATTATATGAGTTCTTTCTTATATAAAGAATGTAATCTCAAACAGGAAAGATATTTTTCTCTTACATCTCCTAATATACTAATATCTTAAATTTAACATTATTTTCTACTCTTAATTATTGCAAGAAACAGAAGAAATGTAACTAAACACTGGTGAGTTCTTAGAATGGTTAGGTTAAAAGAGGATAGTGTGGATAAAATGGTACAATTTTTTCATGTTTAAGCAATTTATTTTCATTTTCTTACATTTCTTTTAATATTTCTAATAATACATTTATCAATATTGTGTGAAGCTGTTATATATATGCCACTTAGCCATATAAGTATGTTTAACTTATTCTAACTCTTATGGAGAAAATGACTAAGATAAACAGATTGCCTTAAGGGAAAGCACTTATTTGTTCATTAAATACTCAATTATCGAACACCTGTACTCTCTAGGCCTTTGGGAGACTCATGATGTGTTTCACAGGATAAAAGAAAGGAGATGGGTGGGGAACACACAATGCAATAAATAGATCTTGCATCATAGAAATGTATATGGAAAACTTATATGATCCTATTAACCATTGTCACCCCACTAAATTTAATTAAAAAACTAAGGTGTTTTTAATGTTTCTTTTGCTTTATTTTCCTTTTGTTTGTGTTTTTAATTATGTGACTTAAACTAAGGAAAATGATTAAACTGTAGATCAAAAAAAAGGAAATGGATTTGCATCTCTCGGATGATTAGTGACTTTGAGCATGTTTTCATGTGTCTCTTGGCTTTCTGAATGTTCTCTTTCAAAAAGTGTCTATTTAGATCCTTTGCCCTTTTTTTTATTGGATTGTTTATCTTCCTTTTGTTAAGTTGTATGCAAATCAAAACAAAATGAGGTAACATCTCACACCTGTCAGAATGGCTATCATCAACAAATCAACAAATGACAAGGGCTGGAGAGGATGCGGAGAAAAAGGAACTCTCCTGCACTGCTGGTGGGGTGCAGCCACTATGGAGGACAGTATGGAGTTTCCTCAAAAATTAAAAATGGAACTCCCTTTTGACCCTGTGATCCCACTTCTAGGAATATATCCCAAGAAACCAGAAACACCAATCAGAAAGAATATAGGCACTCCAATGTTTATAGCAGCACAACTTACCATAACTAAGATTTGGAAACAGCCTAAGTGCCCATCAGCAGAGTGGATTAAAAAACAGTGGTACATCTACACAATGGAATACTATGCTGCTGTAAAAAGGAAGGAGTTCTTAGCATTTGCAGCAGCATGGATGGAGCTGGAGAGCATTATGCTAAGTAAAATAAGCCAGTCAATGAAAGAAATATACCACATGATCTCACTCACTTATGGATAATAAAGAACATTATAAATGTATGAACAAAAATAGATACAGAGGCAGAGCAGCATCAAACAGACTGTCAAACCACAGCGGGAAGGTTGGGGAGGTTTGGGGAGTGGGTGGTTAAGAGATCAACTGAAGGACTTGCATTGAGTGTCTGCCCCCTGATGGTCAGTGCACACCATAGCGACCAGTCAGATGATAGGAGGGACACTTAGCACATTAGCCTATCTACTCTAATAAAAGAGTAATATTGAAATTGACCTTTCTACGGGATGCCTAAGCCATGCCCACCAGCCAATCAGAGTGGCTGTACGCAAATTAATTCAGCCAAGATGGAGGCCAGCAGTGCAACCGTGGAGGTGGGTGCAGTGCAGGCAGCAGGGTGAGCGAGGCCTGTGGGGCAGGTGGCTGGCCAGAGTGTGTGGGGTGGGCGGAGCATGATGGGTGGGTGGCTGGGTGGGTGGTGGGCCGCAGGTTTAGCAGGTACAGGCTGGGCTGAGGGACCCTCCGAGTGCACAATATATTGTGCACAGGCTCCTAGTTATATATATAGATCTTAGCTTTTAAATGAAGGTTCTCGGTTTTACTCACCTCACATTTTGTACAATCAGTGTTTCCTCTCTCCTCCTGAATAAATATTGAGTAAGTAGCAATTTATTTCATTTGATTATATATATTCAAAAAGTTTTAAAATTTCCCAGATGTTTTTTGTTTTAAAAAGTATTAAAATTTACTGGTTTTCATAAAGAAGTGGTTTTATATAATTCATGGTTTAAATGGAATGTTGTCATGTTTCAAAAAATTCTCATATCAATCAACTGACTGAAAAATGTGTCCCCACAGTAGTCAAACTTTCAAACTCACAAAACGGATATAATACTGTTTTGCTCTAAAATCCCATTGGTACATATGGATAGAGCTTTTTGTAGTTTGAATGATTAAATCATTATCCAAATAATAAAAGTATAATATGCAAATTGACCGGATGGCCAAACAGTGGAGCGACCATCCGGATGACCATCTGGATGACAGCCCGGGACCATGCTATGACACCCATTGGTGGCAGGCCAGCCAAGGTGGAGGCAATGGTTTTGGCCAAGGGCCCGGCCCTCACCCCATGATCATCCCGCAGAGGGAGGCCTGCCTGTGACAGTGCACTGACCACCAGGGGCAGCTCCTGCATTGAGCATCTGCCCCCTGGTGATCAGTGCACATCAGGCAAGCTTTGGTGGGGCCTCCCTCTGCAAAGGAAGTCTGGGTCCCGGGTGTCAGAGGGAAGCTGGTGCCGGCAACAGAGGGAAGGAAGGCCTACTCATGCACAGATTTCATGCATTGGGCCTCTAGTTCCTATGTAAATCCAGAATCAAAGAGATAAAGAAAAATGTGGGCAAAATATTTTGAACTTTTGTATTGTCTAAAAAAATGATTGATGGCACATGTAACATTGGCAGGCCTCAAGATTACAAATATATTGTGGCTCCAGAGTTCAGTTTTAAATTGACTATTTATAACTTACAACATATACCTCAATGGAAACACTTTATTAGTAATTAAACGTGTTCATTTCTCAGTTAAGTCCTTAAGTGGCTACAAATTCTAATGTGGCAAAATGAAATGCTAATTATGCTGCCTGAATTCTGAATCTTTGGATCAAAAGAGAATAAAATATCAAAGGGAGGGAGCAGAAATTACTAATTTTTCCTCAGGATAATTAAATATTAACCAGCGTTTCAATAGTATTTATTATCATTGATATCTGTTGTTCACCCTTTCAATATTCTTGTCTTATCCAGTTTCTCTTTTCTAAAATGTTTTATTTTACTCTTCCCTAAAGCATCCACCCTGTATCCTCAAGGTTATTTCATTTTACCCACCTACTTCAATATGTTTCATAATTCAAACTCATTGCCCTTCTACTTGATTAAAACTACTCTTTATCAAAGATGTGTGACTTAACTATATTTTAGGGAGAATGTAATATGATTTAACTGTATTGCACTAATATATAAGTATTAGAGGCCCAGTGTATGAAATTCCTCCTGCCCTGGGTGAGGGGTGTCTCTCAGCCCAGCCTGTGCCCTCTTAGAATCCAGGACCCCTGGGGGGCCTGAACCAGCAGTCGGACATCCCCTGAGGGATGTAGCAGTGCATCAAGTTGCAAGCAGCCAGGGAAGAGCCAGAACCAGGACCAGGCACTGCACTACTCGTGCTCCTTCTGGCCCACTCTGCCTGCTGCCACTGCTCAGTAGTGCTACTATGGAGTTGAGAGAAGCTCCTGCGGCCTCGGCTGTGCTCACCAGCTGTGAGACCAACTTCTGGCTGAGTGGTGCTCCCCCTGTGAGAGTGCACTGACTACCAGAGGACAGCTCCTGTATTGAGCATCTTTCCCCTGGTGGTCAGTGTGCATCATAGTGACTGGTCAACCAGTTGTACTGGTCATTCTGGTTGCTCCACCATAAAGGTTGTTTAGGCTTTTGTATGTATACTAGGAGCCTGGTGCACAAAAATTTGTGCACTTGGGGAGTCCCTTAGCCAGGCCTGTGCCCTCTCACAGTCTGGGTCCCCTCGGAGGATGTCCACCTGCTGGCTTAGGCCCACTCCCCAGGTGATTGGGCCTAAGCTGGCAGTCAGACATCCCTCTGACAGCCCAGGAGTCCTCGGGGGATGTCCACTTGCCAGCAGGGAGCAGTCCTAAGCTGCGGTTGGACATCCTTATCGCTGCTGAGGAGGCGGAAGAGGCTCCCACCACCACCACTGTATTGGCAGCTGGCAGCCTGGCTTGTGGCTAGTAGAGCTCCCCCTGTGGGAGCGTACTGACTACCAGGGGGCAGCTCCTGCATTGAGCATCTGCCCCCTGGTGGTCAGTGTGTGTTATAGTGACTATTCATTCCCAGTGGTTCTGCTGTTAAGAGTCAATTTGCATATTAACCTTTTATTATGTAGGATAAAGGCCTGGTACATGGGTGGGGGCCAGCTGGTTTGCCCTGAACGGTGTCCCGGATCAGGGTAGGGGTCCCTGCTGGGGTGCCTGGCCAGCTTGAGTGAGGAACTGAAGGTTGTTTTCAGGTTGGCCAACCCTCCCAGTGGGGACCCTCACCCCATGAGGGTGTGGCCAACCTGGATTAGGCGCTGATGACTTTTTGCAGGCTGGCCACAGCCCCTTCTGGGTTGGGGTCCCCTCTAGGGTGCCTGGTCAGCCTGAGTGAGGGGCTGATGGCTGTGTGCATGCTGGCCACAGTCCCTTCAGAGGGGGAGTCTCCCCTGGGTTGCCTGGCCCATCTGGGTGAGGGTGTGATGGCTGTTTTCAGGCTGGCCCCAGTGACCCAAGCTTCCAGTGAGGCTGGCTGGAAGCAGGTATCTGGGATTTATTTATCTTCTATAATTGAAACTTTGTTGCCTTGAGTGGAGGCCACAGCTGGCCAAGGCAAGCAGGAAGCTTGGCTTCCTCCATTGTTGGGGCTACCAAGCCTCCTGCTAGCTCCAGCTCTATGGCTGCTGGCCATCATTTGGCTGGGTTAATTTGCATATAGTTACTCTGATTGGCTGGTGGGCGTGGCTTGGGTGTAGTGGAGTGACACCAATTTACACATTTCTCTTTTATTAATGTAGATTAGTGTGGATATATATTGCCCCCAAAAGCTTATATTACTTATATTTTAATGATTTATTAAATTTAATGATTACAAACTCTCACCTGTGAATTTGATAGAGGTTATGTCCATTGTTCCCTCAATATATATATATATATATATATATATATATATATATATATATATATATGATATATATTCACATCAAAATTATAGGTTGAAAATACTGTAATTTCTAAAGCAAATCTACAATTACTTCTTCCATAGAGATGAATGCAAGAGGAGAGAATGTTTATCTTTTGTAACTGGATAAAATTCAAAGAAATAATTGTACTTTCTCAAAGAGATCACAATTCTCACTTTAATTAATTTTGCAGTATAAGAAATTTGTATAAGTCATAAATACTTCTTTACCTAGAGCGTATAGATATTATTATCATCATTACTTCATTTCTCTTTCAAAACTAAAAGCCAATATTTTAAGGTTTAAACAACCAAACAAAAGGATGCTGAAACCTGTTGTTCACTGATATTAAAATTAAACACAGAGACACTCATATAATAGTAACATAGTGACATTTTGTGTTTAATGAAATTCCTTTCTTTAACACATTATAATTAAAAAACAGATTTTTAAATGAAATACTTTTATTTCTGTATCTATGAAAATGTAAGTTATTCCTTTTATGGTTATTATAATGGTGAGCAATGATAAAGACACATACACACATATTGAATACAAATAAAAGGTAATAGTTAGCTAAATAATGTGTGTCAGCCACTTGGATGTGGCAACACTAATTTAGAAATTTCTAGCAACCAAAGGGACTATCAATGAGAAATAACCTAGAGCAAGAAAGAATCAGTTTGATGAATTGCACTATATTAAAGAAGTTGAGACTTTTTCTTTTTTCAACTCTAGCAATAAAATAGACAAAACTTTCATGTGAGAAAGTAATATTTTACTCTTAGAAAATGAAAACTTCGAACCCTTTCCTTAAGGGAAGAACTTTGCATTTAAACCATTGGCTCTTTAGAGACATTTTTCAGGATGAAAAAAAGTCAAAAGATTCATTTTACTAAGAGCATTAAAAAAGATGAAACACAGGGGGCTCCTGGTATTTCTCTCATTTAGGTTTAGTGTCACAATCGTTTGATTGGGCCTGAACATTCATTTAGAAATATATGCCAAGTAATTAAAAATATTGCAGGTAAGTTGAACATTTGACCTATTTGCTTATTTTAAGCTCTGCCTAGGGATCACTCCTATTCCACATTGTAAGCTATTCCGCAGAAGTTATAGGCTATGCATATATTTTAGCATGATGAATGTTGGTATTAAAAGGCTACAGTATGTCCCATCTGAGGCTGCACTTTATATCAATGTGGAAACAGTGTGACATTACGGGTTACCACACCAGCCTAAGAAATCCAGAAAAATTATACTCTAATAAAATTTTTCTCTAATATAATGAATATTCAGAAGGAACAATATATAAATGTACCATGTCTGTATCAATAGCTCTAAAACAGCATTACAACATATATTGTAAAAATACGTGTTCATTTTGATGGTAACATTCGCTCAACTTTATGCTGTAATTTGCTTATTCATTCATTAATGTATTCCTTCACTTATTCAACCCATTTATTGAGCACTAATTATGTTTCCTGGAACACTTCTAAGTCTTGGGACCCAGCCATGAATCAAACAAACAAGAATCTCCAATTTTTTTAGCTTATATAAAATAAGCTAAATAAATAAATGAAGTGTACGATGTTTTAGGTGATTAACAATATGGCATGGTGGGAATAGAGAGTGATGAATAGGGATGGTGAGATGTGATTTTTGTAACTGGGGTTATGGAAGACCTCAGTAAGAAGCTACCATTTGACAAAGGATCCAAAGAATAAATAGAAAACACAAGTTTTCTATTGTGTTTTAGAATACCTAAGAGAAATACCTTCTGAAAGAGAGAAAAGCAAGCGCAGAGGCCCTAAAATGGTGATATGAAACCTAATCTCAGCAAACAGCAGGAGGTTCTGGTGCTGCAGTGGGGTAAATGTATTCAGAGAAGGGGCCATACTTTTCAGCATCTTGTAGATTTTGGCTTTCCTTCTGAGCTTTAATTGTTATTAGATGACATTGGGGAACCTGCACTAAGAATAACATGATGTGAGTTGGGTTTGAATAATAATATCTGACTTCTGAGTTGAGAATTGACTGTCTGTGGTCAAGGAAGAAAAAAATTACAGGAGTTAAAGGACCTTCCCAATCATTCAGGTGAGAAATGACAATGGCAGATTAGCTGCTGAAAGCTGGTTAGTTTCTACATGAATTTCAACTGTAAAGCAAGCAGGATCTAGGCCCATGAAGATTTCCTGCTCCCCCCCTCATAGGCAGAGGACTTCTGCTTCTAGCCAAGGTTGACAGATAAATTGCAGAATTCACTGTTAAATTTGAATTTCATATAACTGATCAATTATTTTTAGTATAAATATGTCCTATATAATATACTGTCTGTGAAAGTATGTCACAGGCAATAAAAGAATATACTTATACTTAAAAAAAATCTGTTCTTTATTTAAAATGTATTTAATTGGCAGTTTTATATGTTTATTTGCTCAATCCAGCAATCCCACTTCTATTTTTTTTCCAGCTCCAATGGATCTTATATCTTCCCAAGTGCTGATGTGTTTTCCATCTATCAAATCCTACTCTCCCCACCCTCCACTTCTATCCCCCTGCCTCCAGAAGCAAAGGGTTTTGCCTGGTCCTGGGTGCTGGAAAGTTTCCTATCCTTCATCAGTAGATAAATATTTCTGATCCAGTGAGAGGTTCTGACAAAAATGGGTATGGTTTTTAGTCTTTCTTTAGCAGTAACTAATCACCTCCTATCCTATCCTATATAATAAGAGAGGGATATGCTAATCATCCATTATGTCGTAAAGTCACAACCAATCTACACATGGTGAAGAGCTACAGGAGGGCAGAGAAGTGGGTGCATAGCTACAGGAGGGTGGGGCAATGAGCTATGAGCAGCAGAGAGCTACCAGCAGCAGTGGGCAGGTGGCCAGCTGAGGAAGCGGCAGCCAGCAACTTGCACACAGATTCATATGCAGGGCTACTAGTATCCTATATAATAAAAGCATAATATGCAAATTGACCATCCCTTCCGGATGCCTAAGCCGCGCCCACCAGCCAATCAGAGCAACTGTATGCAAATTAACCCAGCCAACATGGAGGCCAGCACTCAGGGAGCTGAGTAAACAGGCAGCATCCTTTACAGCAGGAGTGAAACTGTTTGTGGGCCACCTGGGCTTCTCTCCACTCCAGGGAACATATTTGCAACATTGTTTCAATCCTGGAAGATGCAGGAGCTGAAGCAAACAGCAGGCTGGGCCTGACTTCTAAGGAAAACATTGTTTCATTATAGAAGCCAGAGCTGAAGCAGAGAGGAGGTTTCCTTACCTGCCTAGGCCCTGGCCTAAAGGAACAGTATATCAATTATAGAAGATAAACAAACCCCAGAAACCTGCTTCTAGCCAGCCTTGCTGGAACATTGGGTCAATGGGAGCTGTGTGAAGCCTGAAAGCCTGAAAGCCCCCCTCAGCCCATCACCCAAGCTGGCCACACCCCAATGGGGTGAGGGACGCCACTGGGGGGTTTGGCCAGCCTGCAAACAGCCACCAGCCCCTCACCCATGCTGCCCAGGTACCCCAGTAGGGGCCCAAAACCTGAAGGTACTGTGGGCAGCCTGAAAGTCCGAAAGTGCCCCTCAGACCCGCACCAAGGCTGGCCACACCCCAATGGGGTGAGGGACCCCATTTGGAGGCTTGGAAAGCCTGCAAACAGCCATCATCCCCTCACCCAGGCTGGCTAGGTATCCCAGTAGGGACCTAAAACCTGAAGGGACTGTGGGCAGCCTGAAAGCCTGAAAGCTCCCCTCAGCCCGTCACCCAGGCTGGTCACACCTAGGATTCACACTGGGGGGCTTGGCCAGCCTGCAAACAGCCATCAGCCCCTCACCCAGGCTGGCCAGGTACCCCAGTAGGGACGCAAAACTTGAAGGGACTGTGAGAAGCCTGAAAATGGCCCTCAGCCCATCACCCAGGCTGGCCACCCCCCAGTGGGGTGAGGATCCACACTGGGGGTCTTGGCCAGCCTGCAAACAGCCATCAGCCCCTCACCCAGGCTGACCAGGCACACCAGCAGGTGGACATCCCTAGAGGGGTCCCAGAATGCGAGCGGACACAGGTCGGGCTGATGGACCTCCTGAGTGCACAAATTTTTGTGCACTGGGCCCCTAGTACTGGTAATAAAAGGCTAATATGCAAATCAACTGAACAGCAGAATGACCAGTTGTTATGATGCGCACTGACCACCAGGGGGCAGATGGTCAATGCAGGAGCTACCCCCTGGTGAATAGGAAGAATGCTGCTCAGCCAGAAGCCCTGAGGTGGGCTCAGGGCTGGCAAGCACAGCAGTGGTGGCAGGAGGCTCTCCCACCTCCGCGGCAGTCGGACATCCCCTGAGGGCTCCCAGACTGGGAGAGGGCGCAGGTCAGATTGATGCCCCCACACACACATACCTCGAGTGCACAAATTTCATGCACTGGGCCTCTGGTATCCTATATCATAGAGAAAAGCAAGACAGATCTATTAACAACAAATTCCCTCAGTTTTTGTTTGTATGAGAAATATTTTATTTGTTCTTTACTTTTCAGAATAATTTAAATGGATACAGAATTCTAGGTCATTGTTGTGTGTGTTTGTTTTGACATTTTAAAATTTATATTACACTCTCTTTTTCCTTGTATAGTTTTTAAATATAAGTTTGATGTAATTTTTATATTTACTCTTCTCTAAAGAAGCCACAGGTTTTTTTTTTACTTCTTTTAAGATTTTTTCTTTATTTTTTTATTTTCTTCAGCTTGACTATGATATGCCTAGGTATAGGTTTTTTTGTATAATTCTGTTCTTTCTGTTATTGTTTTTAATTGTTTTTCTTGTTTTTCAGTTTGGGAAGTTTCTGTTTATATACCTTCAAACTCTCTGATTCTTTCCTCAGCTATGTCAAATTTAATGATGAATCCATCAAAAACATTCTTTAGTTATTTTATTGAATAATTGATTTTTTGTAATGTCTTTTGTTCTTTCCTAGGGTTTCCATCTTTTTGCTTATATTATTTATATGTTCTTGAATGTTTTTAATTCTTTTCATTAAAGGCTTTAGCATGTTCATTATAGTAATTTTAAATTTCCTGTCTGATAATTCCCACAATTTTCTTTATCTGATTCCAGATGTTTGTTGTATCTTTTAAGACTGTGTTTGTTCTTGCATTTTTCCCATGTCTTGTAATTTTTTGTTGGAATTTGAACACAATGCATCCAGAAATAAGAACTGAGGTAAATAAGCTTTTGTGGGAGGTGGTATGTTTATCGGGCTATGGGTCCTGCTACATTAATGTTTGCTGTAGCTGAAAGGGTCATAGACTTCCATTTCCTCTGTGCCCTTACTTTTTTGTCTCTGCTGTTGTCTTTGGATTTTCCTAGAAACTCCTTCTTAAATAGACTATGTCTTGAAGCTATCTCAGTTTTAATTCACTGTTAGTACAGTAGATGTTGATGTGGTTATACAATATTTGGGAAAAGAAGCATTCTACAATTTTTATGACAAATTGTTCTTTTTTGAAGAGCACCAGTGTCCCTGGGTTGTGACCTTTAGAAGCATTTCTTAGCTTTTTTTTTTCTTTTTTATAATCTTCCCTGTGTAAGTCCTTAAGGCTGCTGGGTACTGGATTTTCAAATTCCTATTTACTGAAGTTGGTTAAGGTTCAGGTAAAGTTGTCTTGAGGGCAATTTGTTATGGGGAAAATAATGGTGTGGGCATATGTCAAATTGTTAATTTCCCCTTCTCAACCACCAGAAGTAGGAGGTAATTTTTCTCTGACCTTTATCAAGAGTAGTAGGGCATTCTTAGGTAAAACTAATGAAAGTGCAGAGCTCTCCCTAAGACCGGATCCCCAGATGTTTTTAACTCTAGAGCTCATGCCCATCCAGCATAAGATCAATTGCCAATTACTAGCTGTGTTCCCACCTGTTACTTGCACCAGTGACTTCTGTTTCCTGTAAACTATGATTCTCTGTATTTTTCCATCTCCAGCTTTTAGGGCGGTGGCTTGATAAGTGACTTCAGTTCTCTGGTGGATCAAACAGAAGTTCTTGATTATCAATTTGTTTGGTTTGTTGTGAGTATGGGAGTGATGGCTTCCAATACTTTAAATATCAGAGCAGAAACTAAAATTGTCTCTTTGAATTTTAAAATTTACTTTTTTATACTAGTCTTGAAATGCTTATATATTGCAGAGTATAACATACATTTTGTATATATCACACGTTGTGCCACACACCTCAATTAATTGCAATTTATATGGGTAGGGTAATTTTTTCATCTCATTACTCCTTAATAAATAAATCCTAAATATGAGATCATGTTTTATTCACATAAACATTCCAATCTATGTAGTTTATTTAGCAAGTATTTGCAGGAGTCATACTCCAAACATGCATGGATTCAAATGTTTAACTAAACATCAATTTTATAATCTTGATACTTATTTTTTTCTATTCAGAAGCAATTTCAGATGTTTAATTCCTTTCTAAAATAAAAACATTGTTCAAGGTTTCTGTACTCAGCAGATTCATATTGACATAGAGTTTCTACTGTGTAAAATTTTTCTTTAGTTGCTTAGCTGGATTTAATGTCAGCAATGTTTAATAACTATGCTATTTTTCTGTATTTGATCTTTACTGCTTCTTGAACCAAATCTACCTTAACAGAGAGGGTTTTAGAAGATTTCCCCTAGAGAATTCCTTCAAGCTATTTAAGCTGCCATCAGTTCCTGATTTAGCATTTTTAATAAACTTCCTAGGGCAAAGGATTAATTTCCCTGGACCCTCTTTATCCTTGATATAAAAGTATAATGTTTAATCGAGGATGGATCATTGTTCTCCTGCTGTCTTCCCTGTGTGTTTATGAATAAGTAGAGACAGGTTCAGGGAATGGAAGAAAGCCAGGGCAAAATAAAAGTATTCCCAACCCTTAAAGTTTGCTGCTAAATAAAAAACATAAACTAATACATATGAATGCAAATAGAATTAGTTTTACCACATTAAAGAGAACATATTAAAGAAACATATGTCTACTGAGGCAGTGTATAGCCAAATAGTTGCATTAAATTGCCCACATGTTTATTGATCCTTATCTAAAACTCATCTAAAAACAGAAATTCCACTGTCTTAGCAAAACTATGGTTCAGAAGGTAACCCAGAAATGTTGGACTATAGCATTATTAGGGGCAGCTGAATCAGTAAGTCAACTCTCAACAGTTCCTCAGCATTACAATGGGGGGTGGGGAGGGAAAGTTTAAGAAAATGCATGTATTTATTCCTACTTCCATTACATACATACATGTTAATAGTCAGAATCCAGTGAATTCACACCATTGAAAATGACTATTTGTGAGATTTTGTAGACTACAGTTTGTATCTACATAAAATCCTTTTTAAGAGAATGAGAAAAGAGCTAAGGAGCCATATATCTGCTAGAAAGAGGATAAGAAAATTTGGCAAAAAATACTAAATAAGGATATTCTTTCTTAAGATCACACTTTCTCTCAAGGTGTTTAATAACAGCTGATATATCTTATTTATGACATATTCTATTTTAAGGCACAGAATATCCCGCAACAGTGCCCTTAAATCAAACACAAGTCAGAGCTCTCCACAAGCCTTTTCTTAATGATAATTAATAATGCCATGCTCATGCCACCCTATTATTCCTTCTTACTGAGGGTGGCCATATGATATATTGTCCATATTAGACACATCCTATATAATAAAAGCCTAATATGCAAATTATCCCCTCGGACTGTCATTCAACTGGGAGACCAGGAGTTTGACCACTCACTATAACATGCACTGACCATCAGGGGGCAGTGTGGAACATGGCAGATGTAGGGAGGCATTGCATCCTCTCACTGGCTACCTGGGGCAGGGGTGGTGGGGATGGAGGTGTGGTGAGAATGTGGGGTGTCTGCCAAGCTCGCTCTCACTCCCTCTGCTACCCTCCCCTGGGACACCAGGGCTCATGCACTGGGAAAGCCCCAGCACTCAGGTGCCGGGTGCCTGTGAGGAGCCCACTCTGCACCTGCAGGCATCTTCCAGGTGAGCCAGCCGCAGCAGCCAGGACGGCAGGGGCTGGTTGGGCTCCCTGTGGGCTTGCACAGGAGCATGTCTGTGAGGCTGGCTAGGAGAGAGCACCCTGCCTGCCTGGCTTCTGTGCAGTGCTGCTGGATGGCCCAGAGGCCCATGCTGTGCCCCGGCTCCTGGCATCTGCCATGCAAAGGGGGGCGTGTGGGGATCTGGTGGTCCAGGTACTGCCCAGGACCCAGAGGTCAGCTGGAACCTGCCCTTCCACACCAGACACTGGCACTTCAATCGCTGGCCAGGCCTGTGGCCCGTACTCATGCATGAATTTCATGCACTGCACCTCTAGTTTGAGCATAAAAAAGGCACTTACTGAGCAGGATGTTGAGACACAGGTTTAAACTGAGTCTCTCTCAGACTAGTCAAGAAAAAAAGATATAATTGGTAAAGTGTTTAACAGTTTCAGACTCATGGCTACATAATTAACTTTCCTTCAACTGAAAGAGAACTGTTCCAGAATGTGTATGCTAGTAAAATAACGACAAAATAATTTTAAAGTAAAAAAACATGAAATCTATCTTCCTGAGGTCAGTAATTAAAATAAGAAAGTAGCTCAGCTGTCATGACCCAGGGGTTGAGCATGGGCCTAAGAATCAGGAGGTCGCAGTTCGATTCCTCGTCATGATACATGCCCGATTGTGAGCCTAATCCCCAATGGGATCCTGCAGGAGGCATCCCATCAATGATTATCTCTCACTGATGATTTTATCTCTCCCTCTCCCTTCTTCTCTGAAATCAATAAACAGGAAATAATCATTTTTAAAAGAAACTGGTGCTAAAGCAAAAACATTTAAAAACACACATTTGGAAATATATGTACTATTAAAATTTGTTGTTGCTGAAAACAATGTATTTCTCATTGAAAAATATCATCTGCAGACATTTACAAATTGGAAACTCAGACACTTAAATAATTTCAAAAGGAAGAGATTTAATGAGAAATTAATCTATATAACTATGTACTTTTATATTTTTTATTTATCTATTATAATTAATAGACTTTTTGTGTCAGTATGGGGTTATAAATAATTCAGCAGAAAGCAAAAAGAGTTCTCATATATACTCTCAAACCAATCCTGTTTCCCTTATTAATACCTTACAGTGATGTTGAGACAGAAAAAAGTTAGGTAGGTAGGGACCAGACCATGAGAGGAGGAAGTAAAACAGAGAACCCATCTAGGCAAAGAAAGGTTCTGGAAATATCGGGGAATACTTTGTAAATTTTGTGATTGTCTAACCACTATGTAGTACACCTGGAACTAATCTACTCTATAAAAGCGAAATATTAAAATTAACCGTTTCTCCAAGATGGGTAAGCCACGCCCACCAGCCAATCAGAGCTGCTGTATGCAAATTAGCCCAGCCAAGATGGCGGAGGCCGCAGCCCTGGTGTGCGGCTTCTCCAGGGCTGCGGCTTCCGCCATCTTGGGAGCCTCCCGCCTGAGAAGGCATCCAGCGCCTTGGGCCTGCGGATGCCTTTCCAGGCGGAAGCCGGGGTGGGGGGGAGGCGGGCACCAGGCGGCTGCCCGCGCCCTGGAAGGCTCCTGAGGCTGGGGCGCGAGAGCAGGGCGGCCGGATCCCCACGGCCCCGCCGCCAGCGTTCCGGGGCACGGGGACAAGGCATCCGGACCCTCGCAGCCCGGCCGCCTCGGAGCGTTCCGGGGCACAGGGGCGGGGCAGCCGGATCCCCGCAGCCCAGTCACCTCGGAGCGTTCCGGGGCGCAGGTGCGGGGCAGCCCGGCCGCCTTGGAGCTTTCCAGGGCGCAGGAGCGGGGCAGCCGGATCCCCACAACCCCGCCGCTGCAGCCTCGACTTCCTGGGTGAGAGCCTTCCGGGGCACGTGGGGAACAGGCGGCCGGACCCCCGCGGCCCTGCCCGGGAGGCCATGGGCGGCCAGTGCCACCCCACCCGGGGACCAGGCAGCTGGACCCCTGCGGCCCCCACCCGGAAGGCCATGGGGCGACCAGCACCTCCCCAACCGCGGCTTCCCAGGCGGGAGCCTTCCAGGGCGTGGGGAACAGGGTGCCAGACCCCGCGGCCCCCACCCGGGAGGCCATGAGGTGGACAGTGCCACCCAACCATCAGCTTCCCAGGCGGGTGGCCCGTAGGGTCAGTGGGAGCTGTGGCCAGCCTGAAAACTGCCCTCAGACCCTCACCCAGGCTTGCCACACCCCCTGGGGTGAGGGTCTCCACTGGGGAGCTTGGCCAGCTTGCAAACAGACATTGGCCCCTCACCCTGGCTGGCCAGGCACACCAGCAGGTGGACATTCCCAGAGGGGTCCCAGACTGGGAGAG
>PVJC01035647.1:0-18134 GCA_004026665.1 Murina feae
TGCATGCTGTGAGCTTACTCCAGCATTTCAGATCTTTCTGGCACACCAGGGAGATGGCAACGCCCGCCTGAGCCCCTCCCAGAGCCGCCTACACAGTAACCTGACCTTTTATTGGCTCCCCTAAGATGGTGTTCCATGATTGGCCACCTCCGCTATAAATAGGGCTGCATTTCCTCAATAAAGTTAGACCTGCATCCCAGAACCTGGTCTCCAGAGTCATGCATGCAAGCGTCCTAGCGCTAGGGGCTCTGCCGTCCTCACCCCTGGGAAATCCCCTGCTTCACGGGGCGGGGGGTGGATGGCTCTTCCCCCCCCCCACCCTGCCCCTCCTGTGTGGCCTGCAGGAATGCAATAGATGGTGGTGGGGGACACACAAAGGCAAGCCTCAGTATGTCCACCGCTGCCATCTTGGCTGGGCTAATTTGCATACAGCTGCTCTGATTGGCTGGTGGGCGTGGCTTACCCCATCCTGAAGAAATGGTTAATTTCAATATTACGCTTTTATTAGTTAAGATTAGAGTAGATTTTTTCATTGAAAAGAAAGTCTGCTGAGTTGCCTCACGTATTCTTCCCTAATAATAAAACTAGAGAGATTTGCTGTTCCTCACTTTTGAAGAAGTCATAAAGTGTCAGCATTGCTCCAGGAACCTTCCTAAATAAAGCCACTCATTCCAGCTTGGCAGAGAGTGGGTGGTCTGCACCAATTCCCTACATCATTAAAGAGTACAGAAAATGTTCTTTTACTTCAATTAAAAGCATACTGTGAAATTCTGAATGTGTACACAGTGCTATCAGAAGATAGCTCTCTTTATTAGTATAATAACCATCAGCATCATCTTGAAATTATGAACTATTTTATTTTGAAGTTTCATTCAAAATATCTGAGTACTTACATGGACATAAGCTTGTATTAAGTGCAGGGTAGATATAAGGATGAATAATGTAAATCTTTTCCTGTCTGTTTCTACTCCTTGTTCAATACTGAATCCAGCTTGATTGTCACAAATAACACACAGCTTACAATTTGTTTTGTATTTGTGCTTTAAATCTATAATAATAAAGGCATAATATGCTAATTAGACCAGACAAAGCCAAGGCTGTGAGGGATACCTGGGTCCCGGGTGCCAGAGGGAAGCTGGTGCTGGCAGCCAGGGGAAGGTAGGCCTACTCTTGCATGAATTTCGTGCATCAGGCCCTCTAGTATGTCTACAAATAGCCTTAGGTGCATTTCTGCAACTCTCTCAAAGATATTTGATGATGTTAGCTTATTGATTTGAGTTTCTTAGAAGACTTGAGCCATAGCCTAAAAAAACTTTAAGCTCTTCTATGAATTCAGGGTGTGTGCTCAATACTTCTTTCTATGCCAAAATTTTCTTTCTGACCTATTCTATTTGCCAAGTTGTTAAGGAGAATTATAGTAATAGGCAATAAAGAAAAATTTGTTATGGATCAAAAGAAATTGTTAGAGTATTACAAAAGCATGGAATTTTTAGAAAAGCAAATTATACATACTGTTTTCCAAGTATCTAAACTTTACTTTGAATTTTGGAAGGGATACAAAACTTCTTCCTTCTCCCACACTCCTGAACCCACAAGTAAACTGAACCTGAGAGAAACATTAATAGTGAGCAGATTAAAAGTAATGACTAAAATTATTGGACTAAGGATTTATCCTTACCTTTTCTTTTTTTTAAATTACAGTTTAGATTCTATATTATTTTGCATTAGTTTCCATTGTACAGCACAGTGGTTAGACAATAATATACTTTACAAAATGTTTCTTCGGATAGTTCCAGTTTCCAACTAGTACCATACATAATTATTATAATACTAGAGGCCTGAAGAAATACTCGGGGGAAGGGAGGGTCTCTCAGCCCGGCCTGTGCCCTCTAGCAATCTGGGACCCCTTAGGAGATGTCCACCTGCTGACTTAGGCCCTCTCCCTGGGAGATCAAACCTAAGCTTGCAGCCAGACATCCCTCTGGCAGCCCAGGGGCCCTAGGTGATGTTCACTTGCCAGCAGGGAGCAGGCAAAGCTGTAGTCAGACATCCTTAGCTCTGTTGAGGAGGTGGGAGAGGCTCCCGCCACCACTGCTGTGCTGGCAGCTGGCAGCCTGGCTTGTGGCTGAGCAGATCTCCCCCTGTGGGAGCACACTGACCACCAGGGGACAGCTCCTGCATTGAGCATCTGCCCCTTGGTGGTCAGTATGTGTCATAGTGACCAGTCATCCCCAGTGGTTCTGCTGTTAGGGTCAATTTGCATATTACTCTTTTATTATATAGGATAGAGGCCTGGTGCATGGGTGGAACCAGCTGGTTTGCCCTGAAGGGTGTCCCAGATCAGGGTGAGGGTCCTGCTGGGGTGCCTTGCCAGCCTGGGTGAGGGGCTGAGGGCCATTTCAGACTGGCCACATCCCTTTCAGGGAGGGGGGTCCTGCTGGGGTGCCTGGCCAGCCTGGGTGAGGGACTGATGGCTGTTTGCAGGCTGGCCACAAGCTCTTCAAAATGGATGCCCCCCCCCCCCCCCCCCGAGGTATCTGGCCAGCCTGGGTGAGTGGTTGATGGCTGTTTGCATCAAGGCTAGCTGGAAGCTGGTATCTGTGATTTATTTAACTTCTAAAGTTGAAACTTTGTTGCTTTAACCGGAGCCCAGGTCAGGTTGCCCCTGACAACCCAGGCTCCCAGCACTTCCTTGAGTCCAAGGCTGGAAGCAGGTATCTCGGGTTTATTTCTCTTCTATAATTGAAACTTTGTTGCCTTGAGTAGAGGCCACAACCGGCCTAGGCAGACAGGAACCTTAGCTTGGGCAAACCTCCTGCTTGTTCCAGCTGCATGGCTGCCGGCCACCATCTGGGTTAATTTGCATAGAGTTGCTCTGATTGGTTGGTGGGCGTGGTGATAGCTGGTGGGCATAGCTTAGGTGTAGAGGAGTGACACCAATATGCATATTACTCTTTTATTAGATTAGATTATTACTATATTTCCTATGGTTCATTTTTCTTATTAGGGGAGAAGGTATTTGAATCATTTAAATTTAGATAGCCCATTTCCTGGGATTTACCCTCATTTCAGGCTCATCTTATTGATTCTCTCTTCTGAGTTTGTTTAAGTGAGTCTGGGTCTACTTTATTCTCAGGAGAGTCTTACTCCTTTGGAAAGTGCTTAGACCAGCTACTAAGGCCCTTGGGGGGAAACATTCCCTGGTTTCCTTACAGAAATTTCTTTTGGAAAACTCATCTTGATTGTCCTCACCATCAGAGTGATAAAATCAAAGGGATTGAGTTTAGGGTATAAGCACTGGAGAAAATTCACAAGTCTTCTGGGACCTCAGTATTTTTTTCTCTTAAATTTATTAGATGAAGCCCAACCACATTGTGGCAATCTGCTTTATTCAAAGTCCACTGCTTCTAATGTTAATCTCATCTAAAAACATACCTTCACAGCACATCTATGCACCATTTCCTATCCAGATTGACACATACAATGAACCATCACATACTTCTACGTAATTAGCCCCACTAAACTAAAGACTTAAAATATATACTGAACTTTTTCAAAACTGAAGATATATAGAAAAGTTCCTTATATTTATATAAGCTAGTAAAAATTGGACAGCCTTATTAGGTATCCTATCCGAAGGAAACATAGATTCAATAACAATGAAAGGAAATAATCCTATCTAATAAAGAGGGAATATGCAAATTGACTGCCATGCCATCACAAAGATGGCAGTGCCCATTGCCACAAGATGATGGCGCCCAGTCCCCTCATCCCCGCCAGAGTCCCCAATCTTTTCAGCTCAGCCAGGAAGGCAACAGGCACATAGTATAGCTGGACCCACCCTCAACCTTCCAGCTGCCTAAGACCAGCCTGAGGTGCAGGCAAGCCTCAGATGTCAGCTGCCCAGTCAATGCCCAAGGTGCAGGCAAGCCTCAGATGTTGGCTTCCCAGCCTCCCAGGGTGGGCCTGAGGCATAGGCAAGCCTCAGATGGTGGTTGTCCAGCCCCAGGGCCGCCTGGGGCTCAGGTAACCAGAGCCAGTTGAGGCTTGCACTGCTGGCAGTGGCAGCAGCAGAGGTATGATAGGGTCATCTCCCACCCCTGAGAGGGGGCAGGCTGGCTTGAGGGATGCCCTCCCCTCTAGTGCATGAATTTTCATGCACTGGGCCTCTAGTTTTAAAATGTTGATATAAGTATCTCTAGAAGAGGCAGCAAATTGAAACTACATTTGAAATACACAGCAATATTTTTTGTTTGTTTTGGGTTTTGTTTTTATTGAAAGGAGAGGAATAAAAAGATAGAAACACCAATGAGAGAGAAATATCAGTTGACTGCCACCTGCATGTCCCCTACTATGGATCAAGCCCACAGCCTGGCTGGGCATGTGCCCTGACCAGGAATAGAACCAGTGACCTCTTGGTTCACAGGTCAATACTCAACCACTGAACAATGCTGACTGGGTTTAAATACAATCTCCAAATATTTTTTCACTAACTAACAATATAATAGCTAACCTCAATCTCTGATGTCCAACTGCTAGACATATGTGCTTATAACCCTCAAAAGCTCTCAAAACTCAGCTTTCACTATTTCTCTCTCTCTCTTTCTCTCTCTCTCTCTCTCTCTCTCTCTCTCTCTCTCTGTCCATTCTTTTACTTTCCAGAAGTATCTGTTATGGACTGCATATTTTGTCTACTCAAAATTCGTATGTTGAAATCCTCAGTTCCAATGTGATGTGGAAGGAGGTGAAGCCTTTGGGAAGTAATTAGGCCATGAGAGTCATGAATTGGGATTAATGCTGTTGCAAAGGATGGAGAGACCAGAGTTCTCCTCTTGCACCATGCGGTGTCACACCAGAAGACAGCCATACATGACCCAAGAAGCAATCTCTCATCAGATACAAAATTCGTTGGTGCTTTGATCCTGGACTTGCCAGCCTTCAGCACTGTGAGAAATATATTCTATTGTTTACAAACCACACAATCTCTGGTATTTCTTGTTACAGCAGTTTGAATTGACTAAGACATAGTCTTTGCTCCTTAGTTATCTCTTTATCATTTATAATTCATCCTATCTTTCCTTTACTAGTTCTCTGCTTCATTCAATACTCTGATCAGCATAAGCAAAGTCTGAGAACCTGGCTGACATATGCAGAAGGTAAAGAAGTGGGGATAAATTTTTAAAAATCAAATATTAGCTATTATAAAAATCATCACATCAACATTTTTTTTTAATTCCCAATATTATTGTTATGTCTGGGAGTGGGCAGATATTTCTATCTTTCAAATTCTATTAAAGCCCACTCACCCCATCACTAGACTTTAACTTCATCTGTCTTCCACTTTTCATAGTTTATAAACAGCATAAATATAGAACTTCTTACAACACCTGAACATACCATGTATTTTCTGACTTCTATGCTTTGACATGATAGTTCTTTGATTTTAGTAAGCACTTCTCCTTCATTTAGTCTTCATGAGTATCCAGTCATAATTTTACATCTGGCCCAGACATCATTCTCTGAAATCTTCACCAGCCTTCTTAAGCCAAATTTCTTTCTCCTCTCTGGTTTCATTACACTGTGTGCATACCACAAACAATGCTCTTCATATTATTTGGAACTATTGCTTCATAAATTTGTCTAATCAGAATGGAATTACTGAAAGCTGGAATAGATATGTCTCTATATCCACAATTTTATTAATCCAGACTTTTGACTACAAGAGATAGAAATCCAGTTCTAATAGAGCAACTACTAGTAAACTGCATTTCACTCACTGATGGATCCTAGGTTATGTGATCTCAGGTTAGGGACTTCAAGGCAAAGCATACCTAAGCTTTCTTCTCAAACATCCACAGATTAATCCTTGAACGAATCATAGACTCATCTACTAATATATCACTATGCTAAGCACTTTGATTAGCTCAATCTAAATTAAATACCTATCACTGTGGGCACAGAGAATATTGCCTTTATAACCATCGGTCCACCAGGAACAAAAGATGAGACAGGAAAATTGTGCAAAGAGAGAGCATGCTGATACTGGGAGAAAGAGGGGGTGTGGTCCTGTGACAGGCAGCTGAAAACCAGAGCAACTACAATTTAGCACAGTATTTGGCACTTGATAGGTGCTAAATAAATATTGAATTGATAAACACTAGTTGTTCCCCCAAGTTCTAATAATGCTCTCAGGATCAATCAACAGATTTATTAACACATTGCATTTCTAAAAGCAATTACCCACAGTAATTGACTCAAATTGAACATTAAATCATAATACTTCATCAACTAACCTGTTTCTCAAATATTTCCAACTTACAACTTTTGAAATCTAATAGTAATGCCACTTAAAAATAATTTAGAAATCCTACCAACAAGCAATAGGCTTCTCAAGGTTTAAATGCACATAAAGACAACACATTAACATATATATATTTATGTACACAAATGTACAAATACTTATATATATGCACACTCATATATATGCACATATGAGAGGAAGTCATTCTCATATCAGAGAAATAAGTCTTAATGTAGCATCACCAAGCTATAAACTTGATGAATTTGTTTGCATCTGCCCTACAATTACTTAGCAAAAATGTTCTTATATTTTATATCACACAGGCATTTTTATCAGGCAAAACTTAAGTTTAAAGAACAGGTTCCTCCCAATTGGGATATTTTTCTAAAGAGAAAGAAATAATTGAGATAAAAAGAATAATTTAATAATAGATATAGTAACTAGAAGCTTTTATAGCCCTTTGTTCAGATGTCATATTTAGTTCAGTTTTTTTATGTTTGAAGGACATTATCTTTGGCAATAAAGTTGAATAAATAATTTTAAAAGTGTAATCTTTATGTTTTTAGAAAACTGTAATTAAAGAAAGTCATTTTCTTTAAATTTATTGCTATAAAAGAAGCCATTAGCCTTAAAATATCCTCTCAATTTAATAAAAAACCAGGCACATAATGAATGCAAATAAAAGTATAATCCCTCACAGTAACATTTGACACCCTTTCATTCTCCTGTCAGTACTTCTTATTCTTGCACTTACTCTCAGCAGCATCAGAAACCCAGAAATAGTGTAGAGCAGATATTTTGTCCATACTTGTCAAAAATAAGCAACTGACATAGTTATATACAAATAAAGCTATTACTGAATCTGCAGGAGCCAAATGAACTATACAAGGTGTTAATTAATTTTGCATTTCTAAGATTTCAGTCATCATTTTCTTGAAAGTGGACACCTACATGAAGAAAAGAAATGTAGCCGCATGTAGTTTTAGGTACAAAAATATCCTTAATATACAAATGCAAAACTCTTTTGGATAACATTTATATTTTCCATTAGCATCTGGCTCCTTTTTCAATAAAGTTCATATTTGTGGCAGCCTTTCTTTCAGAAATGTGAAGGCTTCCTTGCCATGAGCATTTCAAATGCTCAAAATGCCAACTGTGATTCAAATGATTTATAAGGTCATCATTCAATAAAAACTACGTATACTGAATTTCCAAGTAGCCAAATAGAAAAAAATATATAAGGCAAGGGGTGGTTGTGTGTGTGTGTGTGTGTGAGAGAGAGAGAGAGAGAGAGAGAGAAAGGGGGGGGAGCACGCAAGTATGCACACATACACATACACACACACTTGGAAAAGTAGTTTCTAGAATAGGTAATGAGACAAATCAGAAATACATAACAGAAGAGAAATCTATATAATAAAAGCATAAGTGACCGTTATGGCGGAACAACCAGAACAACTGGTCGCTATGATGTGCACTGACCACTAGGGTGCAACACTTAGCACAGGAGGTTAGTGCACTCCCACAGGGAGAGCAATGCTCAGCCAGAAGCTGAGCTCATGGCTGGTGAGTGCAGCGGTGGTGGAGGAGCCTCCCCTGCTTCCGCAGCAGTCCTTAGAAGCAATGAGCCAAGTGGTAAGGAGCAGAAAGCAGGCAGATGGTAAGAAGTGAGGGGTCCCAGACTGTGAGAGGGTGCAGGCCTGGCTAAGGGAACCCCCTCCCACCAGTGCACAAATTTCATTCACTGGGCTCTAGTGTAGAATATAAAAGTGGAATCTCAGTTTCTTAACATTCCTTTAGCTTTCCATAGCAACTGTTTTTCACATAGTAGGTACTCAATAATAATTTGTTCGAATTAATTTGATAATATAAGTACATCTGTGTCAGTGTATACAGTAAAATACCCATAACTTATGTCTCCCTTCTGAAAAGGACAACTTTATACTCAATAATACTGCAAACAAACATTTCTTTAGTGCTTACTATCAGCCAAACAATGAGATAGATGTTTTACATGATCAATCTAATTCCAACTTTAAAGTCATCTCATATGATAGTTACTATTTCTGTCCTAATTCACAGTTGAGGGAAGATAAACACAAAGTTCTGAGGAACTCTCACTTGCTATGCCTTCTTCTTGAAAACTCTTTCCCTAGTCCTCACATGGCTGGCTCCTTCTTTTCTAGTCCCAGTTTAAGTGTCACCTCCTCACAAAGCTTTCACTCTTCGCTCTTGCCCCACATTGTTACACTCCATCCCGTTTTCCTCATAGTACTTTCTTAACATGTTATCATTGGGTATATTTATTTGTTCATTCATGATATGTCTCCCCATTAGCATGACCATTCCATGAGGGGGTTGATAATAATAGGAAATGCACTATATATACATGTAATGAATTAATAAGTGTTTCAAATGTCACAGAACTAATTAGAGGGGAGAAGGAATTCCAACACATAATTCATTCTTTTTTTTATTGAGTTCCCACCACATTCCAATCACTTTTATGAGCAGTGAGAAAGTAATGGTGGGCAAAATGGAAAAAGAACTTGCACTTATAATGTAATGGGTATAAGAAAAAAACAAATGAACAGGCAGTTACTGAGTATAAGTGCTATAATCAGGGGATTATATGAGATGCATGGGTCCAAATATTATGAAAACAGAAAGTGGGTAGGAGATGTTTCCTAGAAGAAATAATGTCTAATAAATAAGTGAAAGATAAGTAGAAGTCAACCACTTAAACACACAGCTAGTAGGACCATGGAGGAGAAAATAATGGAAGAATTTTCTAAGCAGACAGAATGACCTGAGCTGAGAGCATTTCCAAGAAAAGGAACAGCAGAAAATAAAGCCAGTAAGCAAGGATCAGGTCACAAAGGATGCTGTAAATTAGTTAGGTAATTGGGAAATTAGGCTAAGAAAAATGGAACACTGTTGAAAGAGAGTGACATAATTATATTGTAATGGCTTTGAGGGATAGAGTGGCTTAGATAATATGGAGGTTGGAACAGCAAAACCTATTGCACAAGCCTTGTTTTCAAATAGTAGTGGACTAAAAATAGATAATAGTAGAAGAGACAAGAAAAAATATGCACACTGAAAAAAGGTAATAGGGATATTTAGGAGTGAGAATCAATGGGACTTGATTGATTTTTTAATATATTTTATTGATTTTTTACAGAGAGGAAGGGAGAGGGATAGAGAGAGTTAGAAACATCGATGAGAGAGAAACATTGATCAGCTGCCTCCTGCACACCCCCTCCTGGGGATGTGCCCACAACCAAAGTACAGGGAATCGAATCTGGGATCCTTCAACCCACAGGCCGATGCTCTATCCACTGAGCAAAACCAACTAGGGCTTGATTGATTTTTATATAGAAGGAATGAGGAGGAAAGGAAAGATTACAGATGGATTCCAGGTTTATGGCTTGAACAACCAGATGTCAATACTGCGATAGGAAAATCAATAAGAATACTAAGTACCACCAGGGCCATGGAATGGCAATCTGGAAACAGCATTGTGGGAGGAAATTAGTGCAGGAGGAATGCATTGAGTTTGAGACCTGTCTTAGACTTCCAAATTGAGAGAGGTAGCATGCAGTTTCATAGAGTGATGAACTGGTGCTGTAGATTTTGTCCTCAACAGGATCTAGATGCTACTGAAGGCATACAGGTGATGTTCCAAGGAAGGATGCAGAATGTGATGGCCTAAAGGACAATATTCAAAGGAAGTGGTGAAAATTAGGAGCTTTAAAAAGAAACTAAGGAGAGCCATGCAGAGGACAGGAGAATACCAGAAAGTGTCATAGATGCCAAAGAGAAAGAGAGAAATTGAGATGGTGAGAGAGAGTAGATTCTAGAATAAAGAAAGTCTAACAAACCTGAATGAGTTGTAAAATATATGTGGATGGAGTGTGGACCCAATTCTGACAGAAATAAGGCAGAGACAAAAAGTCATTGACATTCTAGGACTGCCTGGCCAGTGAGATGGAACCAGGGTGATGAGAGGACATAGAATGGAGATGTTAACTGTGATTCTAGTGCTTAAGACTTTACTGAATAGCATCTGGATATTCATGGATGACAATAATACAGAAACTAGAGAGTATGACCAGAGAGAGGCATAAGCCTTGCAGGGCAGGAGTATTTTACTTGGGTGGAGGAGTAACGGTGTACACAGTAATGTTCAATAAAGATTAGCAAACCAGCTCCTCAACTTAGAAACGCTCAGTTGGCCTTGAAAAGATGTTTCTGACATGTGGAACTACACAAGGCTTTCTTTTACTGTAAGACATAATCATTCAACTTCAGAAGTTGTATAATGTTCTCAAAAAGTTTTATGTATTTTTTATATCAGGAAAAATATATATATATATATATATATATATATATATATATATATATATATGCTTGTTGCTTAAAGTATTTCATGAAAAGCTCCCACAATCTCATTGCTCCAAATAAGAACAGTTATCAATGAATGTACTCACTGTTAATCATCTAGATTTTAAGAGAGAATATAATTACTTGCATGAGTTAGAGCTTCCAAAATGGCTCTAATTTATGGAAGTAATTATAAAAACAAATCTCTATCTCTTCTTACTGATTTCTCTTAGAGACCTGAATGTATGTCTTACTGCTTTCCAAAACACCCAATTCATTAATTAGATAATGGCAAAACAAAAAAAGGATAGTTCCTCTGGTCTTGGCAGGTTTCCTTAGACATATTCTGATGCTGAAGGTAGGATTCATGATAGCTTTTTAAACCACTGAGTGGGAATGCATCTTGGAAATGATAAAGATCTCATCTTTCTAACCTTTCACAAAGATTTGTTCATCTTTTCTGGGGCTAGCACCCATTCATCTTTCAATCAAATCTTTAAAAGAGAATTTTATGTTTCAACCTTAGATCTTAAATATTATTAATTAAGAGTTTTAAATTATGTGTTTAGGAGTAGCCTTTTCCACATAACTCTTTTTAAGCTTGATCTCTAACAACACAATTTTTAACTAAATTAGCTTCTTTTATGTTTGCATGAGGTAAAGAACTTCAAGATCACAGATTTTTCTTCAGAATGTCAGGTAAAAACAGAAAATTTAATTCATATACATTAAAACAAAGTTTATAGTTATCATTGATAAGATGAGTGAGTCACTTTTTCTACTACCCTCCCAAGGCAATAGGAGATAGGCATTTGGATTAAGCAAGCCAGAATCAAAAGAAATAAGCTGTAACACCTCACATCAACTTTCTCCAAAGTTCTTAGCAAAAGGAGACCAAAAGCTTAACAGAGGAGCATTTGTTTGAATAAAGAATTTGCTTTCTACACATCTCTAAAATTCTCACGGTCAAGTAACCTTAGGCACAATGGTGACTCCATATTCTAGTCTGAGCCTAATTTAGGGGGATTAGAAACAAGCAGAGACATTCTAGGATTCCAAGAGGCTTAGAGACCAGCCAGACAGTTATTCTGCCATCAATCCTGATTGCTACCTCTAACTCTGTCTGCACCTGCACCTCTTGTTTGGCCCCATCTACTAGACCCCTATTTCATGTGGCCATGTGCCTAGTCGCAACTCCCTAATCTCCCAGCTTCTCATACGTTTAGAGGTGCCCACAGAATACAGCTCAAGCCAAAGAGACAGAAACAAAAGTTGCCTTGAGGAAATTGGTGACTATCTGTTTTCCTGGTGAGAAGAGATAAATTTGATTGGCTGCTCTTCCTCTGCTTCTGTCAAGGTGAACATTAAATTTGGCACAGAGCAGCCATCTGTCAAGAGATAAATAGAGAAGGAAAATCAACACAGTCAGTTGGCAGAGCAGAAGAGGAAGAGCATCCTGGTCTCTGAGGATAATTGAGTGACTAAACTGATATCAGAAAAATCCACCAACACTGGATATTTTTTATGAGGATAAATGCCTACTAATGTAGGTCTTTTAGGTAGATTTTAGAAAATCTTTGATTTATGTTTGGAGCTAAATGCATTTATAAGTTACACACCTTTTATAATTTTCTCAAGTTGATTTTAGCATTCTACTTGTTAGATTTTTTTTCCTACTTTTTTTTTTTAACTATCTAAGCAGATCCAGACCTTTCCCCACCCAACACCTTTTGGAAAGTGGCACTGAGGACAGGTGCCTCCAGCATTAAGGGCTATTCATGCCCTTTCCTCTCCCAGGGCATAAGTTGTTGAGGGTGATGAGTAGAGTCACAATTCCCTATGTCATTTGATGTGGGTTTACTGATCAGGTACCACATTAAACCATCAGCTAAAACAATTTGGGGAAAGAAAGTACTTGCAGGAACTTTGAGAACATATTCCATTCAATAAGCATTACATTCAATTTGAATTGAAATAAATAAACATAACACTTCACTGAAAACATTCCATTCCATTTGCAATCATGTAAAACGTATCTTTTAGGGTAAACTGCACACAAATATTGCTATAGCTTATTAAAAACAATAATTAACAGAAACATTATAATTTTCTTTTCCAAGAGAGAAGAAAAATCATTAAGGGGCCAAATGAGAGAGCGCCTTATCTTTGAGAGAATTGGTTTCATTAAGGCAAAGGTAAAAAGCAATGTTCAGACGTTCCAGAGACCATGTGAACAGTGCAGAGCACAGGCAGCAGTGAGGAGAAATTGTAAGAGGAGAGAGCACCATGGAGCAGATGCTTTCAGCTTAGGTTAGGGCGCAAGGCAGCTGATTGACGAGACCCAGGAAGCCATGTGAGGCCTTGGGACATTGAGATCCTGTAAGTAGTGTACTCTGGGGCATAAATGGCGGGCCTTCTCCTACTCTACAAGACTGATGATGCAAGTCCTCTGAAAATTTTTAAAATGGAATCTGATCTTTTCTCTTGTGTCCCAGTGCCTAGTAAACATGCAATCACTGTGGTAAACTGAAATGATCTTTCTTTAGAGACAATGCTTTTAAGGTACAATTGTTTATATGGCACATTGACAATGCCTTTTTTAGGGTGAAACAGTTCTACAAATGCTATGTTCTAGTATTGTTTTCCCCACCCACATAGTGCCTAAGATACTATGTCTACTGTGACAATGGGAAGTGTCTCCAGCCAGATAAGTGTCTTCAGTGTCCTCATTATTTGGTTTAGCCTATTTTATTTAGATTAATTCATTCATTTTAATATTTTCCAGGTTTTTAACTATATAAAATCAAAGAAGAAAATGGAAGTTAACATGATCCCACCAGGTAGACAAAGAAAATTCAAGTAGTAGACAAAACTATAAAATGAAATTACAATCTTTCCTGCCCCTCCCGGATGTCTCTTATCAATGGAGGCATTGTCAACAGTTTACTGAGTTTCTATCCATATCATCCTTTTCCCAGAAAAAGAATCAACTGGGCTCTAGTTAAGGTCTTTAGTTTGATCTAGAGATGGCAGCTACCCATTAGCTTCTTAAAATCTGTGCACGCTCAACAAATAATTCCAAATATGATCATTCCAAGGCCTCATTGGATAATACAATAATCCAAAATTATCCATGTCCTTGAAAATTTGGTTAAAGTTATATTTTTTGGAAGAAGTAAAGTGTATTGTCATTCTGGCATATATTGATTGCTATGTTTACATCATCCACACGAGATGACCACAGATTTTAACATATTTATTGCCTTAATCATTCACTAAGTCATCTTGATTCAGTTACTTTGTAACCTCATGAGGCTAACATTTATCTTAGTAAGTGATTAAAATTTTATTTCATCTACCTTGTTTTTATTAAAATATATTTAATATTTTATTGTTTTGGACACTATCCTCCAATCGGCTAATTGAGAAACATATCTTCTGACTTATTATTGAGAGAAGCCTGACTCTCCCTAAGAGAGGGATAAGTAGCCTTTTGTCTGATAACAAGAATTGTGTCACTGATTATATCTTCCCAAATTTACTTCTAAGAAACTGAGAGTTCAATTAAAGGGAATTTACAACCTGATAAATCACTATTACTTGCATATGCATGTTTTTTTCTCTTGACTTAACTTGATACTTTTGTCTTATGTTTTCTCTGGATTTACCTTTTTTTGTTTCTTCACTAACATTATTTTATTCATGCTATTTTTTTAAATTTTGTTTTATTGCTTAAAGTATTGCAAAGATTATTGCATATGTATCCTTTCTTTTTTTTTTTTTTTCCCTTGACCTTCCCCCGGCCTCCCCTACCCCCAGTGTCTTGTGTCCATTGATTATGCTTATATGCTTGCATACAAGTCCTTCAGTTGATCTCTTAACGCATGCTATTTTTAAAAAAAATAATCAATTGCCTTTGTAGCATCTATTGAAATTAAATGAGTTAATATATTTAAAGCTGTAATAATAGTGCCTGACATAGCAATTCCTATAAGTTAGCTATTATTTTTTTTCAATTACAGTTTATATTCAGTGTTATTCATTACAAACAATTCCTCCATAAAATATGTAAATAAATAAAAATAAAGCTATAAATTACATAGGTAAGGAGACACAGATAAATGATAAAAATATTGTTTCCCCACTGAAGTCTATTCTGAGTTTTCTATTTTCTTCCTTCCATCTGCCAATTCCCTACCTCCTCACTGAAATAGAAACCAACTAAAAATTGCCTAACTGAGGAAATAAAAATTCCCTCTACATAAGTTTCCCTGCTCAGACTATATTCATTCTACCTTTAAAAATAAATACCCACCCCCAAGAGGGCATAGTTCTGGATAAAGCCAAGAAGAAACTTTTGTCAAATTTACAGAGGTAATTAGGTCAGCCAAAGGGTTAACAAAATGAAGTGTAAGGTGGGATGCTGACGCCAAGCAGGCAACTAAGGAAGATAGAGCACAGCTCCTGCCAGATATATAGGGATCATGAAGGTAGTGGGGAGCCCAGTGGCTTGGGTCAGGACTGAGTCCTGCTGGCAGTGAGAAAAGAAACCCCAGGCAGTGTGATTGGGTGACTGGAAACAAAGGAGGTATGCTAGATCAAGAAAAATATATCAGGGGGGAAAATTAACTAATTATTAAATGATCATAGCCAAAATTAACTCATTTACAAAACTTTGAGTTAGAAGCCAATTCCTAATCTTGTGAAGTAGCATAGCATAGTGAAAAGGTAGAACTGGGTTTGTTTTCCTATTCTGCCACTTAGTAGATGAGTGACATTGAATCTGCCTCAACCTCACTGATCTTGTTTTCTTATTTATAAAAAGTGTAAATAATTAGAATAATACATATCTTACAGGTTACACAGAATTGTATATAATCCTAGTGGCCTGGTGCACAAAATTTGTACATATTAAAAGGGAATTAATTAGAGGCAATATTTTAATGTTGCTGTTTGCCCTTTCTCTATAATAAAAGTGTCAGAAACAAAAGAAAATTAGTAAAATGTATATGAAAATCTCCCTCCTATCAGAGTCTGGGGTATGCTGCAGGACCCAGAGTCAAGTCCCTGACCACCTGCATATACCTCAAAATCGCACAAGACCCAAACCTGGCTGGCCCATCCCCATCAGGACCCACAGGGCAGGGGGCACAGCTTCAGGAGCCCTGGCCCAGCCTCAAGTTCCCCGGCCCTGGTGCTGGGGCAGAGAGTGTGGCCTCAGGTCCCCCAGCCTGGCCTGAAGTCACCCTGGCCTTGGCACAAGGGTGTGAGGGAGTGAGGGCATGATGACCAATTGTATATTAGCTCTTTAATACAAAAAATATGTAAGTTTTTAGCATTTATTCTAGTTTCCTACATATTCAATTTTTTAAGACTTTCAGTTCACAATCAGTGGGATATTAGAAGATATAATCAAAAGAATTCACAATGACATTGATCTAAGGGTATTGGCCCATCTGTAAAAAGAATTAAATTAAGTGAAAGAAACACCTAAACTATTTTCTTGCCAGGACATTACTAGAAAAAAAAGGAGAGATGTAAGGCTAATCAGGGATAATAGCAAGAAACCAAGAACTCTTAAGAGTGGATGTTAAAGGGGGTCTGAGATAAAGCTGAAAGAACTTGAGTAATTTATATAGATGATACAATGAAGCTAAGAATAGGGATTGTGTGTATAATAGAGTGAGGTTAATTAGAAGGAGGGAAATGATTTTAAAAGAGCATACTGAGTTCAAAATTCAAAGCAAAACTAAAGAAAGTAGAACTGTAGACATTTTAGGAGGAAAAATTCTGAGGGGAACAAATCAAACATTAAGGTATTAAAAATTTTGAAAGTCAAGGAAAAGAAAAATACCAGGCTGTCCTGCTAATAGAAAGGCTTGAAGGCTTGATCATTCAGATAGCACCTGTTTCTGCATTCTTGGGGCTGGGGTGGGTGAAAGGGCCAAGGTGCCACTGTGTGAATGACTTCATGGCCTCTCTGTAGTCAGGACACATTTCAAAAACTCCTTGGTCCCGCTACAGCAACATAGAACCCACCAGTGGAGGATAATAAATCTACCAAACATAATCCAATCACCTTCTGAACCTTCAAATTGCATGTTGCAGTTAATAGAGGTATTGATTCAATTGTTAGAGTTACTATGCAATTTTTCATTGAACAGAAGCCTGGATGGTGAGAAGTCTAAAGCTCAGCAAAAATTGATAATGTGCATTTTGTCTTGATTGTGCAATGATATAGGGAAAACCTCACCTTGCTGCACACACACACACCACACGCACAGACACTCATTGACTCAGACTTATTCTCATCATATTTGTTCTAAATTTGAAGGCCACACAGTTTAGTGGCAAAGAATACAACCTGTGCATTCAGACAGACTTCAATTTCTGTCTTAACTCTTCAACCATTCCTTGTATAGTTACAGTCATAATTGCCTCACCTATTCCATAGGATTAAATAAGATAACAACCGATTAAATTTATTTTGCTGATTAATTTAAAGATTAAATGAGATGACAATTACAAAGTAATTAGCTTAGATCCTGGAACACAATGCTTTTGTGGTTCTTCTCAGGCTGCTGTTACACAAAAAGGGCCTTATAGGTCAGACTCAGAAACATAGTAAAATGTCACTGGGAAATCCTGAAGAGCAGTGACTGAAGCCAGTATTTTATATCTCAGCAACTTTAAATGTCCTTATCTTAATGACATCAAGAATGCTGTGTGGAGATAATATTAGCCACATGTTGACAAAAGGAGAAATTTGCCTATATGGCATGATTTGGGACTAACCTAAACTATTCTCCTGTCAATCAGCCTTCTTGCCTGAAATTCTCTCATCAAAGGCAAATTCCTGAGGAGAAACAAGATGGCGGCATAGGGTAGACACCGTATATGCAGCTGTGAACAACTATTTCAGAAAAACCACGAAAAGAACACACGGACACCACTCGCACCCACAGGACGGCTGGCTGAGTGAAAATCCTACAACTAGAGAAGAGTCTGAGACTCAGAGGAGTGGCGGAAGCAAAGTACAGAGGTATGGAGGCACGCGCATGGGCTCGGGGAAGGGCTGGTACCGGAGGTCGTGGTTCTTTTCCAAAACGGAGAGAGCCACAAGCTCCCAGCGGCTCTGAACTCCAGTTCCAGGCAATTTTCTGAGGTCCCACAGACACCCAGAGAAGGGGGACTGACTGGCACCGGGAGGAAACCCAAAGCGGGTTTCTCTCAGTGTTGCTTACAGCAATTACGCAGGACACAGAGACCTGGTGTCTCTCAGCGCAGGGCTGAGAAGCGCCATAGCTATTTGCTCCGCCCTGCCCTGCAAACTCCCTGAGGCCCCGCCCCTCCCAAGTGCGTCAGAGGCTTCTGCAGCAACACCTCCTTAAAGATATAGGAGCCAGCCTCACCCAGTGGCCAGAGAGGGACTAACCTAAACAAAACA
>PVJC01035648.1:0-18144 GCA_004026665.1 Murina feae
TGAGGACGGGGTGCAAGGGGTTCGTTTGGGAGGTGCTCCCTGGAAGCAAAGGTCGGGGAATGGGGAGACAGAGAGGGAGGAAGCAGACAGGAGGAGTGTTAAGGGGTGGGCACCTGGGGCTCAATCCAGCCAGGGACCTCTGGGAGATGGTGCCGCATGGGTGACCCACCTGAGGGTCAAAGTGGCCGTATTTATCATCCATTGTCACCCAGTGCTGGCTGAGGGTGGCTCTGGGGCCATTCATTCCAACCCACACCTGTGGCAAGGCCAGGACTGCAGGACCCCAGGGGAGCTCGGCGCTGACTGGGGGCAGAGGGGCAGGCACCGCCCCACAGACAAGTTCACTCACAGTCCGTGCCCAGGAGGGGAGAAGGGCAGGCAATTCTCGCTCCGAAAGCAGCCCTCGAGGTGTGTCCCTAAGCACCAAGCTATGCTGCTCCATCTGTGCCCCTTGGAGACACGGTGCCTCTTTCCTAATGACGGGAGGGTGTGTACCCCGCTGAAAAGAGCTGATGCTTCTGTGCACCATGAGGTAGGGACGGTCGTGACGCCATTTTATACGTCAGAGAACTGAGGCTGGCAGAGTCGCGAAGCCAAGATTCCACTCCCAGGGGCTGCCACGACCACAGGCAGCGCCCACGGCTGCGTGGCACGGTCTCCGAGAGCCCGCGTAGCCCTGTGCTTCACCGCCTGCAGGAACAATGAGTGTGTCGACAAAGCGATCCCTTTGCAGTTCCATCCTTCTCACCAGCCGGGCGCGGTGGGGGGAGGGGGGCTCTCATTGTGCCCATTTCACTGACAGGAACCAGAGGCACGGGTAGATTTAGGTCACGTGCCCAGGTTCCTGGGACTCGCACTATGGCTGTCCGACAATAAACTCCAGGCCCCACAGCTGCCCCCTTAACTCCCTTGAAATGCCAAGTGCTGATGGCTTCAAGGCAACCCATCCCCAGCAGCCCTCAAAGAATGTGACTGCACCAGAGGGGCTTCAGCAGCAAGACTGACAGAGACAGAGGCCATTCTAACTGTTGCCACCACAGCCACCGGGGGAGGGGGGAGGGGGGAGAAGGGACAGAGGGGGCAGGGGCTGCCCAGCCCCACGGCATTGGCCTCCATCCTGCGCCAGAGTGATCTTCCTAAGACCCAACTATGACCAACAGCCCTGCTTACATCTGTAGTGACTCTCCCTTTGCCTCAGGACAAAGGACAAACCAGTGAACATGGAGGATGAGAGCTTTTCACCGCCTGCCTCCCCTCCTGCCTCCCCTCCTGCCTCCTCTCCTGCCGGCTCCTGCAGATACCTTTGGATTCCAGGTGGTAGCCCCAGGATCCACCCTCCCAGGTGCCCTGCCAGATAGGGCTAAGATCCCCGCCATCTGGTGTCTTGGAGGGACCGTAGAGAGAATGAATAAACACATGTGGCAGGTCCTGAGCTGTGTCTTCTTAGATGAGAGGGTTTCCATGGGCTGAAGGCAACTGGTGGGGAAGGGGTGGCCAGCACCTTATCTTGAAGGAGAGAAAGCTCATGCGGGAAGGACAGGTGCTGTGGGCGAGAATGCCACCTCCCTCCCGTGACCTTTACCAAAGACATTTTCTCTGAATGTCAGATTCATTAGATATTGTGAACAGGATTGAGAGGGGAGGACTTGCTTTAAAATGGAACTAAAGACAGGACGGACGGGCAGCCATCATTCATGCTAGTGGTGACAAGCCGGCCTGAGAGACACACCCTCTCTATGGCCCATATTTATTCTCTCTGACAGGGCCTCCCTGTGGGGGCCATGGGAGGGGGGCTCTCAATGCCTCCGCACTGTCCTCCACCCCTGGTCCCACGGCTGCACCTAGAATGGGTCCCCAGTCAATGGTGCTCACCAACAGTCTCACTAAGATCCAGGGCCCTGAGGACCCCACCCCTCAGACCTGTGTGCCTCAGAACCCACTCTGGGCCCATCCTGTGCTACACTGGGGACACAGAGATAAAAGAGACATTTGCCCTAGCCTCCAGGAGCTCCAAGTTTCATGAAGAAGACATATAAGGGGACAAATATCATTAAACTAGAGGCCCAGTGCAAAAATTTCAGGAGTGGTCCCTCAGCCCGGCCTGTGCCCTCTCACAGTCTGGGACCCCTCAGGGGATGTCCATCTGCTGGCTTAGGCCTGATCCCTGGGGGATCAGGCCTAAGCTGGCAGTCAGACATCCCTCTGGCAGCTCAGGAGCACTTGGGGGATGTCTACTTGCCAGTGGGGAGCAGGCCTATGCTGCAGTCAGACATCCTTAGTGCTGCTAAGGAGGCAACACCACTGTGCTGGCAGCGGTTAGCCTGGCTTGTGGCTGAGCAGAGCTCCCCCTGTGGGAGCGCACTGACCATCAGGGGGCAGCTCCTGCATTGAGTGTCTGCCCCCTGGTGGTCAGTGTGTGTCATAGTAACCAGTCATTCCCAGTTGTTCTGCTGTTAGGGTCAATTTGCTTATTACCCTTTTATTATATAGGATAGAGGCCTGGTGCATGATTGGGGGCTGGTTGGTTTGCCCTGAAGGGTGTCCCAGATCAGAGTGGGGGAGGTCCCACTGGGGTGCCTGGCCAGCCTGGGTGAGGGGCTGATGGCTGTTTGCAAGCTGGGCAAGCCCCCCAGTGGGGACCCTCACCTCATGGGGGTGTGGCCAGCCTGGGTGAGGGGCTGAGGGCCATTTTCAGGCTGGTCACGCCCCCCAGTGACCCAATTGAAACTTTGTAGCCTTGAGCGGAGCCCAGGTCCAGCTGGAAGCCTGGGTTGCCAATGGTAACCCAAGCTTCCAGCACCCTTTTTTTAAAAATATATTTTATTGATTTTTTACAGAGAGGAAGAGAGAGGGATAGACAGTTAGAAACATCAATGAGAGAGAAACATCAATCAGCTGCCTTCTGCACACGCCCAGTTGAGGATGTACCTGCAACCAAGGTACATGCCCTTGACCGGAATCGAACCTGGGACCTTTCGGTCCGCAGGCCGACACTCTATCCACTGAATCAAACTGGTTAGGGCTCCAGTCCCTTCTTGAGCAGAGGCCACGAGTGGCTGGAAGTAGGTATATGGGATTTATTTATCTTCTATAATTGAAACTTTGTAGCCTTGAGTGGAGACCACAGCCGGCCAGGGCAGGTGGGAAGCTTGGCTTCCTCCATCACCAGGGGAAACCCAAGCCTCTCGCTCACTCCAGCTCTGTGGCTGCTGCCATCTTAGTTGGGTTAATTTGCATACTCACTCCTGATTGGCTGGTGACATGGCTTGCGGGTGTAGTGGAGTGGCGGCATGGTGGAGTGATGGTTAATTTGTATGTTTCTCTTGTATGAATATAGCTGGTCTTGGAGCTGTGACATGTTCAAGGTAAAGTCATGACTCAAAGGGGCATATCTTAGGTAGTCATGAAGGGCTTCTCATAAAAAGGTAACATCTGAGCTGGGCTTTGAGGGATGAATAGGAGTTTGTGACCTGGTTTGTTCTTTCTAGAGGACACTGGTTTCCAAAACAGAATGGGTGGTTTGTATGAGCTTTGAGCTCCCTGGCACTGAAAGGTGCAAAGTGACTCTGAGTCCTCGACTGGCAGGTCACTCTCAGGGCTGTGTGTAGCATGGTCAGGGCACTGGTGAGCATGTACTGGCGAGCAAGGGGTGAGCATGGCTCTCCGCATGCTGCTTCCAGTTCTCCTCCATAGTTCCCTGGCATCACTGATGCAGTGATGCATGCCAGGCGCCTTCTGCTCCCAGCCGGCAGGCCTCTGCCAGTGTGCTGCTGCCACACTCACAGGACCTGGGCTCCTGTACCATCTGCTATGGCTCCGTGTGTTAGTGCCCAAACCCATGGTGGGCTAGGGTAGACAGGGACAAGACCCCCCAAAGCAGGCTTCTTTCAGAGAGCTTCCTGGCTTCACTCCTCACACACACACACACACACACGCATGCACACGCACAGACCATCCACAGAATCTCATCCCTCACCCTCTGCCTGCTACTCACTACAGACCTCGGTCCCCTCTTAGGGCTGACCTGCCTCTTCCCTACAGCTCTTCCAGGCTCCTCTCCTCCCACGGACACTGCCATTCACCCCACCACCACCCCCATCCTGAACGTAGAATAGCCCCCACCCAGGCTCCTGGCTCGGCACCGCCATAGCGCCTCCGCTGCTAGCTCTGTCTTCACGCCTCCCAGGGGAGCAGCTGTTATCGCGTTCTGGTGGCTGAGATGGGAGGGACAGACAGAGAGACACAGTGCAAGGAAGGGAGGGACAGCAGGGGGGCCGAGGGGAAGCTGAGGCAGAGCCTGGAGAAGGGCAAGGGAGGGCGTCAGAGACAGCCATAGAGGAAAGGAGAGGACAAGGTGGAGGGAAGACAGAGGAAGTGAGAGGCTGGACAAGAGGCAGAGGGCAAACCTAGGAAGAAGAGAGAGCTCCACTCCCCTGCTAGCGTCCATGCCTGCCATTCAGAGAACTGACTAAGAAACCAAAGAAGCAGAAATGCCAGCCTTTTCGCTCTCCACTGAGGAGTCAAAGTAAGGTGGCCAGACGTGTGTGCCTGAGTCAGGGCTGGGCTTACACAGGATTTCCAATGTCCCAAGGCCAGGGAGGTGGGGGCGAGAGAAGAAGCATTTAAAGCTTAGCACACGAGCAGCAAACACACACACCTGTGCACACACATGTACACACAGAATACACACATGCACACACACACTAACCCAGAAAGACATACACACAGAGACATGCACATACATGTGCAAACAGACAGAGACACAAGTGCACACACATACCCTTCAGGGCCTGAGTGGGTCAGGGGTCCATGGTGTGTCTGGGAGGGTTCTTCTTCCCCACGAAGATCACAGAGCCCAGGTCAACCCAGGCTCCCCACCCCTTTGGGGTGTGACTACCCAGGGCACAGGGGTGCCGGACAGTTTCACACCCACCAGAGTCGTGGTGAAGCAGCTGCAGAGGACAGGGAGGCCCCCAAGGGTTGGGGACCTGCCCAGGGCTCCTCAGCCAAGTGAGGCAGCGACTGAAGCTGGTCTCCTGGCCCTGGCTTCCATCTGGCCGCAGCGCCACCCTGGACCAGTCCGGGGGTGACTGGGAACTGGGCACCAGGAGAAGCCTCCTCGCCCAGCTTTCTGTCCCACCCCAACCCCAGCACAGCTCCCCAGGTGGGGCTGGAGCCCCTGCACCCTGCGAGTGCAGCCGCCCCCTCTCCCCTCAGCCCTCGGCCTTGGCCAAAGGAGGCCACACCACTGATGGGGGGGGGGGGCAGGAAGCACGCCCATCCGCTCAGAGACTGCCTGCCCCCCCCCACAGGCCTGGACTAGTTCTGTCCTAGAGCGGCTTATGGGGGGGGGGGGCGGGGGTCAGGAGGCACTGGCAAGAGTGGCTTCTATGCCTTGAAGATGGCAAAGACAGGAAGAGGAGGCCTCAGGGTGGGACAGGACCAGCAGGGGCAGAAGCTTGAACTGAGGAAGGCTGCGCTCCAGGCTGGCTACACACAAACGTCAGCCCTGAAGACACAGCAATGCTGCTCAACAAGCTCTGGCCGGTGTGGCCCTGCTGACCCCGCACTAGAGCTGGGCGCACAGATGCTGATGACCCGGCACCACCCGTGCAGTTGGAAGCTGCTTCGCTGGAGAGGAAACTGAGCCTGAGGGAGGGGAGGGGACTGACCAGGAGCCAGGCCTGGAATTCCAGTCCGAGCAGCATCCAAGCCGCCCCTTCCTTCTGCACCTCCTGCCTCCGCACGCAGGCACCGGGGGAGGGAGGGCACAGTGGGAGCAGGGGCTCCTAGTGAGAGAGGGGCTTGTTGGGAAGATATTTTTTATAAACTCAGATAGTTATCAGGGGAGCCCCGAGCCTGGAGCTCAGATCTCAGAAAAGCCAGGTGGTGCAGTGGGTGGTGAGCCTGACTGCCCCGATGAGCGTGTCCCACCGAGAGGGGACAGGAAAAGCAGATACTCACCACCGTCTCGCGAGGCTTCCATGAGGTGACTCTGCAAAGTGCTCAGGACGGTTCCTGGCCCATAACGAGTGCTGGATAAATGGTGGCTCCTGTGTGGCTCGGGGGAAGCCCTCTGCTTGACCAAGGGAGAAACAGGATGTTAAAAAGGAAGAGGATGAGTGACAGGGAAAGGGCTGGGCGGCAGTGCCCTGTGAGGAGCTGGCCCTCATGGCAGCCCTGCCGCCCCCTCCGGCCACCACTCCTGAAATGCTCAGTGAGACTGGTTTGTTGTGAAAAGCAGCAAAGCAGCATCTGATTCTTCAGCTGAGTAGACTCAGGGTGAAGTGGTAGGAACCGGAGACCCACAGGATGTAGCAATCCTGCCAACGCATTTGGACTTCCCCCAGTCATGGGAACTGGGAAACGCCCCAAATTTTAACTCCATGCAAGAACAGGGGGGCTTCCGGCTGACATCTGGGTTGAACAAACCAGCGAGGTTTATACAGCACCAGGGGGCTGGTGGTCATAGTAATGCCAGCTGACCCACCCAGCACTCACCATGTGCCAGGCCCTGGGCGTAGCATTTAGACATATTCATTTATTTAATCCTAAAAATAGTCTTATGTCTTGACACCATTATTAGTCCCATTTTACAGATAGGAAAACCTGGGAACAGAGAGGGTAAATGAGCTGCCTAAAGTTGCACCGCTAATCAGTGGTGAGGCCAGGAGGCAGACCCAGAAAGTCAGGATCCAGACTGCCTTTCCAGCCACTGCTCTTAACGCCTCATGTGGCATGCAGGATGGCTAATGAGGGGTGCAAATGAGAGAGACACTGGTCTCCCCGGAGCTGAGTGGTCCTGGAGCCTCGCCTCAGGATGATAGGCATGGACCAGCTTAAAGGTGAGGACCCAGCCAGGAGCCCTCATATCCCTGCCTCCAGGGTTAGCATCTCTCAGAAGCACCAGCGAGCTCAGGGAGGTGTACCACTCCCTGCGAGGCACTGATCCCTGATCCCTGCGAAACCTCAAATGCCAGGGTCAGGGCAACAGTGCCAACCTTGGCCACACCTGCTCCAGGACAGCAGTTCTGAATCCGCATGGCACTATCGCTCCGGCCTGGGCCATATTCGCCATTGCACACTTGTCTGACCAACACCGCCCACCACCCTCTCCCAGTGCCTCCCCCCTGGCTCCATCCCGCCGCTCAGATACTGCCACCATCTGGGACCTGTCTGCAGGGAGCCTGCCTGCTTGACAGAGAGGTGGCACCTTCCATCTGTACCCCGCAGGGGCATCCTGCAACTCCATACTCTCAGGACAGGCAGGGCAGCCCCTGCCCCTGAGAGATCAGGACATAAAATACCGCCCTGTTAGCATCCTGCTAGGAAGGATGCAGGCTACACACTCAGGACCACGAGGCAAAGCCATGTGGTGGAAGCAGCATGGATTTTGGAATGATGTATAGCCAGGCTCTGAATTTACCCTCATCAGATGGGGACTGTGGGCACCCCTCTCTGAGCCAGTTTCTTTATCCATAACATCGAGATGATAGAGGACAGTCACCAGGACTCCATCCTAATCGTCTGCTTAACCCTCACTGAGAAGAAGGCACAGGAAAGATGTTTGTGGAATGAATGAACGCAGCCATTCTGCCTCCGCTCTTGCTGACGGGCCCCAGTTCAGGCTAGATGCCAATTGTGCCTGATCTCTCTGAGCAAGTCATGGCAACCCTGTTCTCCTTTATGGTGGTTGGTACAGGGGTGGGCATGTGCCCCATTTCTAGCCAATGAGATATAAGGGAGAATATGCTGCCGGTTCTGGGGAAGTTTCCATCCCTGACAAAAGGCGGGGAGTGCGTGAGAAGAGCGCCCTGCCCTTTCTCCTCCTGATGGCTTCAGGGTTCTTCAGAGGAATACAGTGCTGGGAGATGACAACTGGCAACTACAAGTGGCAACGTCACCACTAGTTGAAGATCGCAGACGAGAAAGAGAAGAGTGTGGATCCTCCGTGAGTTCACTGGGCTGCCAAGTCAACCTAGCAAGCTCCTACCATGAAATTTCCTGTTAATTAACAACAAGAGCCCGCCAGGTTCAAGCCACGTCCAGTTCAGTACGCAGATCTGGCCACTGCAAATATTCTCATATCATCAGTGACCAGGGAGTGGGTGAGTGAATGAATGAATGAGTGTTTTGTGGCCTGAAAATAATTGTGAAAATGTTTGTCATTATCAGCAATATTAATACGGTAACACCTCATTTATTCACATTATCAGCAATGGGCTGTGCTAGAAAAATAACGTTTTCAAGATAATTGAAGTTTACCCCCTTCAGGCACCACAATATCATTTTACCAGGGTTTTTTTTTTTTTTCATTTTTAAAAAAATTATCTGAAATGTATGGCATTCCCATTTAACTCTCCCCTCTCTCTACAACCCCCCAACACCACACACACACACACACACACACCTCATACGCACATACTCAGAGGATGCTGAGCAGAATTAATTAAACTTGGCTTGGATACTGTGCTCATCCCTGAAGTGAAGTGCTGCCCAGCACTACCCTGAGGCGGGCAGAGGTGGGGGATGCAGGGTTTTGCTCTGATTTCCAGAGTCATCACCCCTCCGTGTCACGTCCCATTGAGCTGCCACCTGTCACAGAGTGACCGCCTCTCGCAGCCCTCCCCACCGTGGGTGGACGGCCCAGTCCTGAGCCGTGAAGCCAGATTGCCCATTTGCTAGACTTGTGTGCCGCGTGGATTCTTTCAGCAAGCTCTGGCTGAGGCACTGCTGTGAGGAGGTGAGACCCCGGGTGAGGGAGGCTGGGCTCCCATCCCCAAGAAAGGATCATTCGTTTATTTGACAAACATTTACCAAGAACCTTCGCTGAGGCGGTAGAAGCTAAGAAGGCGAGCTTTGGAGTCAGAGACCTGAGTTCAAGTCCTGACTCTACTGACTAGTGGCACAACCCTGAGCAGGATGCGTCACCTCTCCAAGCATCAGTTGCCCTCCTCTGCGCAGTGACACTAATAACATCGTCCCCATAGGATGATGCAAAGAATTAATAAGATGCTGGGCTTACTGCTGCTACTACCGTGCCTTGTGCTTGTAAATTCTCGACTACTGTGAGGCACTGTCGTCATTCTGACCATGTACTGGGCTTTTCTTCTGGGCACTAGAGAACAACGGTTCACAAGCATGGCGTGGCCTCTGCCCCCAAGAAAGTAACAACTGACCAGATAGACCAATTATACTCCTAATACATAGGAATCAGAATCCTGGCACGTGGAGGGGTCAGAAGCCCAGATTGGAGAGACCAGGCAGGACTCCCAGATGAAGCTGGGACTAAAAAGTGAATGGGTGTCTCAGTGTCTTCGGGCTGCCATAACAAATCAGCAGCATCTGGGTAGCTTGCAGCAGCGAACATGTATCCTCTCAAAGTCCAAGAGACCCAGGTCCAGAATCAAGGTGTCAGCAGGGCTGCACTCCCTGCGAAGGCTCGAGACCACCCCCATCCTTGCCTTTCCCGGGTGCTGGTAGCTGTTGGCATTCCCTGTGTCTGCATCACTCCTGCCTCTGCCTCATCTCCACACGGTCTCCTCCTCTCCCCTGGGTACACGTGTCTCCTCCTCTGGGTCTCCTATAAGGACACCTGTCATTGGAGCTAGGGTCTGCCTGGGCAACTCAGAATGATCTCAAGATCTTTAACTTAATTCCATCTGCAAAGACCCTTTTCCCCAATAAGATCACAGTCACAAGTGCTGGGAGTTAAGATGTAGACATACCTTTGGGGGAACATCATTGAACCCATGGCAGCAGGAGGGTGCCAGGCGAATGGGGGCAAGAGGTGGCCCCAAAGGATAGAACTCCCTGCACATAATGTGAAGTGCCCTGGAGAAGGCATCCGGGGAAAGAGAAAAGCTTGCCTGCCCTGGGCACTGCCTAAACAGACACAAGCAGCCTGAGCTTCCAGGATCCAGAGAAGATGCTGGGCGCTGTCGCCAAAACCAGCAGGGAGCCCTCCATCCGGACTGTTCATAACAGGTGGGGCCAGACCCGGCTGCAACTTGCTGGACCTGAGTGCCCACGGGGCTTTTTTAGACTCTGGCTGCCAGTGTTAGGGCAGCAGGCTAAGCCTAGACTCCTCTCCTTTCCCTGGCCCTGCAGTGGAACTGGGCCTCTGCTGCCTCCTGGCTGCCTCCTTGGCACAGAGCCTGTGTGGTCTGGCTCAGGCCTCGGAAGCCTGCGGGCTCTGACCCCTTCTGTCCAGGCTGCCCTTGGAGCTCCACAGAGCAGCCCTGCCTCAGCATCCACCGGGCACTGGCTCCACAGGCGTCCCCATCCCAAACCCTTTAACCCAGCCGTCCTACCAGCTCTTCCTAAATGAGCACATGCCTGCATTCAACATGTTTCTGTATAGAGTATATCCCTGTATCACTGTGCCGACGTGTTACATGCATTGTAAAACAGACTTTAAATTATGCCGATGAAATGTGATAAGATGAAGATATAATATTTTAAATTATTCTTCCTTTACCGTATTTATCAATGGTTCAAAGCATTTTTGCTCTAAAAGTTTTAATGAGATCCATGTGCTTGAAAACAGCTTCTTGTTAAAAAAGCAAGGCTTTATGATGCAGCAGCTCAAAGGTCTGGTTCTTAATTCAAATTATTTTGGTGCTTGGTTTTAATTGCTGTTATAGCTGGGGTGGAAAAAAGATACCGAGCAAGGATGCATTGATCCAAACAGAAAAACAGCCATGCTGGCTGGGCTGACTACATCTTCACAGGTATTTTTCATTTCCATACACCAATTATGCAAAGTTTTTTGTTGAAATTCAGCAAGCAAATTTCCATCTTTCCTGATGTCAATCAGGGGTTCGTGCAAACTAATCAAAAGGTGTTACGTTTTTATATTTTTAGCAAATAGGTTCTGAAACACTTTGAAAGATTTTTTTAGACGGGTTAAAATTTTCTGTTTTCAAGTTTTTTTACATATACATACACCGGAGTTGTTACAGCTGGCAAATGGACATTCTCTTCTATCACAAAAACCATGATACAATGGAAACATTTCTAAAGGTTTGTTTTAAAACTGCTCTCTCCATAACTTTGGTCTCTTTCAGAAAGCAATTTATCTTTCAATCATTATTTATATATCAAATATACACTGAAAAGGGGGAAGAGAGAGAGAGAGAGAGAGAGAGAGAGAGAGAGAGAGAGAGAGATTCTTTCAAAAATATCTGTTGACTAACTGTAATGTGAGATCTTGAGTTGGAGTCTAGACCCCCAAAAACAGAACATTAGTGGGGAAACTGGTGACATTCTAATACAGTCTGGAGTTCTGATAACAGTCATTTCTTAGTTTTGACACGTGTGCTGGTTATGCATGATGTTCCATTATAGGAAACGGGAAAGAACACACCGGAGCTCTATAGAATCTTTGCAACTCTGCTGTAAACCTAAAGTTATTTCAAAATTAAAAATGTATTTAAAACATTTGTGGTGGTATAGCATGCTATATTGATAGCCAGTGTCATGATAAAAGCAGTCAGCAAGTTTCAAAACTTCTCTTTTTGTAAAAGAAACCTGCACAGCTCATCTTCGAGTCCCTGCCTCTTTAAAACCCTCTGCCACACGATAATCATCAAACCTCTGTATCTCATTACAATATAATCAAACCTCGATGTCCTTGTGGCACAATGCTGTGAGGATGGCACTCTATATTAAAAGTCTTATTTTTAGCCTAGAAACCACATCCTTGGCCTCATTTTGTGTACCTCTGGCCTCAACCGCGTGGCCTCCACAGCTAGTCCGCGAGTGAATGTCAGGTTTGGAGGTGATCTCTGTAACCTCAGCCTGGAATCCTCCGGCTATTGCAGTTAAAGCATCCACTCTATCAGTGGCTGTATTCACACTGTTTTTTCATAAAACATTGTTTTGATTAAATAAGTCACTGCTTATTAAAACGGCACCTTCTCTGGTACATCTCATAAAAAAGTAATTCTTTGTGTATTTCATTATTGAAACCCAAATCTAGGGCAGGCCATAAACTGAGACTGCCTGTACTTTCATCCAATCATAGAGCAGACCTCCCCTCTGTGAAATTAGTTCTAGTTCTTGTTGTTGCACCTCCTTCGGCAGCACTCTGTGTCCTCCGACCACATTCACTGACAAAGAAAAGCATTTTAGTCTGTCCGTGGATTGTTTTCATCTATTTTGCCCTCAGAAGGAGAACAAGTGTTTTCTTGATCTTCCCTGGCTTTTTACCCGTAGCTTTCACTAGCAAGAACATCTCAGAAGGGGCATCTAAATACTTGTCACAAGGCACCAAAACTTAGGTAAAGAACCAGAGGGAGCAGCAGGTGACTTTAGACTTCATTGAAAAAATGACAGCTTTGTCTCTGGGTTCTGGGCCTTCACTTTCAAGGCTGTGGTTGCATCAGTAAGGACAGGCTGGGCTGCGCTATGGTGGCAAATGCTGCGACATCCGTGACCTAAAGCAATACAGGTTTATTGCAGGCCGCAGGCTCATCCCGGCTCAGCTGCGGCTCTGAGGCGCAGAGTGACCAAGGGGCCCAGACTGACCAAGCAGCTTCTTTCCTGAACATCCGCAGCCCTTGTGGTCAGAGGGTAAGCGAGTGTACTAAGTTGCCCACTGATTCAAAGCTTCTGCCTGGAAGTGACATCCATCAGCTCTGCGCACATTTCAGTGGCCAAAATAAGCCCCAGGGCCACACAACTCCACCCAGGCCGGGCAGCCACGTGCCTGAGAGTCACAGGGCTCTCGTGCATGGCACCCACGGCCTCACACTTGCTAATGGCAGACACTCCACAGTCTCACAGCAAACACTTCCAGGTGTACTGTTGATGGCCGTGTGTGTAAGTCTATACAGCAAAGTCTTCTTAAACATCTCCTCCTTTTTGTCAAACTTCTTATTAGATCTGATTAAATCATTATGGGCCCCAAATTTTCTTTTTGAAGCAGAAACAGCAGCCTTTCCCTTTTTAAGCTCTTTGCTTATATTTGCATTTATTAGCATTATCAGCAATCCATGGTACCTTTGCAAAAAATTTTAAAGCCACGTGCCCATTTTGTGAGGATTACTTTAGTTAAAATTCAATTATCTCATCAAAGGACATATATACAAAATGTTCTTAGTGGTGCTGCTTATTATATTCAAAAACTGGAAGTCCCCAAATTGTCCATTAACAGGAGAATGGAGTATGCAGGCAATGGAATGTTCTACTGTGAGGATGAAGGAACTCCGGCAACAATGCATCATGCAGGAACCGCACACGTGATGCTGAATAAAAGAATTCAGCCCTGGCTGGTATTTCTCAGTGGTTTGAGCATCTGATGGTCATGGATTCGATTTCTGGTCAAGGGCACATACCTGGACTGCAGGTTTGATTCCTGGCTCTGGTTGGGATGCATATGGGAGGCAACCAATCAATGTCTCTTTCTCACATCAATGTTTCTCTCTCTCTCTCTCTCTCTCTCTCTCTCTCTCTCTCTCTCTCTCCCCTCCTCCTCCTCCTCCTCCTCCTCCTCCTCCTCTTCTCCCTCTCCCTCTCCCTCTCACTCCCTCCTGCTCTCCTCTAAAAATAAATGGAAAAGTATCTTTGGGTGAGGATTAACAAAAAATTTGAATTAAATATATTATTTAATATATTAAATATATAAATTATATTAAATATATTAAATATATTAAATATATAAATATATTATTTTGTTTATATCAAGTTCAAAAACATAAAAAATGAATGCATTGTGCTAAAAATCAGGATGCAGGCTGCCCAGGGATAGGTAGTGAATAGAAGGGGGCACCGAAGGCTGGCAGCTTTATGGTTCTTAATCTGGGATCTGGCTATTGGATGTGCTCACCTCAAAAAAACGCACAGGATGTGTATCCTGATAATGTGTATACTTCTCTGTATATAAATTATATTTCAATTAAAAGTGTGCTTAAAATCAGACTGGAAGGCATAACGCCTAGACCCCTAACTGGCCACATATAAACTGGAACTACAGTATAGCCAGCAGTGACAAATGAGGCTGGGCACTGCCAGGGACCCCCCTTCCTGCAGAGCTCCACTCCTTCCTCAGTGTGCCTTGCCCACTCCACAACCCATGGCTGCCTGACATATGATGGGACGCCAATGTCAATCGTATATTAATTATTAGTAAAGATGAACTTGGCTCTTGTTTTTAAATAAATTAACATAGCCCTAGCCGGTTTGGTTCAGTGGATAGAGTATGGGCCTGTGGAACGAAGGGTCCCAGGTTTGATTCCAGTCAAGGTCACGTACCAGCTGTGGACTTGATCCTCAGCCCTGGTCGGGGTGCGTGCAGGAGGCAACCAATGTGTCTCTCTCACATTGATGTTTCTCTCTGTTTCTTCCCCTCCTTTCCACTTTCTCTTAAAATCAATGGAAAAATACTATATCCTTGAGTGAGGATTAAATAAATAAATAAATAAATAAATAAATAAATAAATAAATGTAAATTGAAGTTCTAATATTTTCTTTCCTCTTTCAAAGGATCATCTTGGAAAACCCACTTTGGAGGCAGCTGTTCCCTGGTGCTAAGACTGCACAGGACCATGGACAGGGTCTACAGAGCCCGGTGGTTGAGAGGCCTGCAACTCCCAAGATCAGATCCTGCCAGCCCACCCCCATCAGCATGCAAGGAGGGCCCCATCCCACCCAACACCTGTGTCAGAGGCCTGGTTATGCACAGATGCTCTGATAATGTTAAGTATGGGGAAACGTGGCCTTCAATAACACAAAACTATCGGTTCTCATTAAACAAAAGTCATGCGCACACCGGTAAGTCTCTGGTAGCCCATCTGATCGTGAAACAAATGGTCTGTTGAAGCAAATATCCTGCACACTAGAGCATACACACACGGATTAGTAATTGTAAAGAAGTCAGAGTAGCATGCAATGAACTTTGCTCTAAAACTACACTAACCGGGGAAAGGTGGAGGGGAGGGGTGGTTGTATTTTGGATGATTCAGAAGACCCTTCAGTGACTCATAAGCCTTAACACACAATTTGTAAGAAATTGAATTAGTATTTGAACTCATGCCTTTTGAGCTCCAAAGCTCATATTTTATCTAAGTTGCTGTAGAATACTGTTAAATAATGTAATTGTTAAAACTAGAAAGGTCGGAGGACTGCAAGGAAGAGTGAGGCAATTGTACAATAAATCTGGGCTGATATGGTTCCTGTTTTGGCTTGGGTTTCCCCCAAAACAGACCCTGAGACAAGGCTTTGGGTGCAAGGAGTTTATTTGAGAGGTGATCCCAGGGAGCATGTCGCCCCACTCATTGTTTGGGGGAATTCTGTAAGACACAAGGCTCTAGAAGCCAATGGAGATGCTGCTGTGGGTGAGAGTGGGGCAACGCAGGCCAACCAGCCGAGGGGAGGAGCGGATTGTGTGGGTAAAGGGCACCTAACGTGTGCTGCTGCCCACGTGGAGCCAGGCATCAAATGTGTGGGTTGAAAATCTCCCCCAAAATGCAGCTCTGGCTCTGCTCAAGGCCCCCAAGGACTTGACAGAGATTCCAACAACGACCCCTGAGAAGTGAGAGCGGTGGAATGATTATAAAAATGGCCCCCACCCTGGACTCCTCTCTGTACCAATGCCCTTGCAGCTCCCTCTGTCAAGAAGTGGAGTCTGTTTTCTCACTCTCAACCTGGGTTGGCCCTGTGACTTGCTTTGCCCAATAGAATGTAACAGAAAGGATAGTTTTAAGCTTAGGCTTTAGGATGTTTCTCTTTCTCTCTCTCTCTCTCTCTCTCTCTCTCTCTCTCTCTCTCTCTCTCTCTCTTTCTCTCTCCCCCCTCTCTCTTTCTCCTGTCCTTTCTTCTCCTCTCTCTCCACCCAGCCATTCCTCTCAGAATCCTGATGCTGCCATGTGATCAAGCCTCCTAGGAAAATGTGAGAGATACAAGCAAAAAGCCCCCATTTGGGCCAATTTTTCCAGTTCAGGCCATCCCAGGCCAGCCAGTTGGCCACAGATGCTTGAATGTGTCCAGCTAAAACCAGTCAGGCCTGGCCCAGATGAGAAGAATCATCCACTTGACCTGTAAACCCATGAGCAATACTAAATGTGTGCTGTTTTAAACAAAGCTATGAGATAGTTTGTTATGCAGTAATCGCGGATTGATACAGCAAGGCAGGACTTGAGTTCCTGAACTTGTCCAGGGAGGTGTAATTCGGAAAAGTTGCCAGTTTTACTCCGGGGGACAACATCTGCCCCCAAGTAGTTATTCCTCTTCCTTTGCTGCCCCAAGCATAGCCAGGCTGCAGCAGCCACCAGCATCCCCATGCGGAAGAACCAACCACCCTACACATGGACGATTTGAAACTGATCTTTTGGGATTTACAGGATATTGGTCAGAAGAGACTTCTGTTCAGACAAAGATGATCTCCTCAGCAGAGGGAAAGATTAGCAAATAAGAGTAGCTACACGTCAAAATCATGATCAGAGAGAAAGAGAGCTAGGTCTCCATTTGCTCCACTGAATCCAGCAGGATGGGAGTCTGGGTACCTAAATGCCAAATCAAATCAGAGTCCACTGAGCAGGAAGAGGACTGAGGCATCAGCCTAGATCACGCCTATCTTGATGGAAGGCTGATCTCTTGAGATTCTTTCTCCTTGCTCTGATTCTCAAGTATGTGAATCCAGGACACCTAAACATTGAATATCAGACTAGAGCTAGGGCTACAGAATTTTGGCCCTTATAAATCCATTTGGTAGAGGGTGGTTTGTTTATTTGTTTTTCCTAAAAATATCCATAGATTGCCCTAGCTGGTTTGGCTCAGTGGATAGAGCGTCAGCCTGTGGACTGAAGGGTCCCAGGTTCGATTCTGGTCAAGGACACATGCCTGGGTTGCGGGCTTGATCCCCATTAGGGGATGTGTAGGAGGCAACCAATCAATGATTCTCTCTCATCTCTTTCCCTCTCCCTTCTCTCTGAAATCAATAAAGATATATTTAAGAAAATAAAAATATCCATAGATTTTATAGGGTTCTCAGAAAGGGTAAGAACTCCAACCACAGAGAGGATGCTGGATGCAGCATTGTCTGCCTGTGTCGGTATTCCTGCAGGTCTGTAACTGTGTGTTACTCCATCTACATGTTATTGCACTTACATGCTACGTTCCTATAAGAAATTGTCACCATGTTATAAGATCCATGTATTACTGTAGTTATCTACCCTTACAGGGTGTCACTTAGTTGTGACTTATGGAATCTATTTTTACTGTATCTAACTTAATGTGTCTATATATTACTATGACATATATATTACTGTAGTGGTGTGATACCATATCTTGATACTATAACTCCAATATTTTATTTGTTATCTACCTTAGTGTAGCTAAACGTTATTTTGTGTGTGTGTGCGTGTGTGTGTGTGTGTGTGTGTGTAACTGTGGCTGGCCGTTACTGCTATTACCTTACCACAGCTGTATTTTACTCTATCCATGTAACTGATTCTGTTATTGTGTGCAGGGCTCTCCTTGTATTACTGTATCTATCTGTTGCTGCACTTACATTATTGTATTTAGGTGTTGCTGCATTTATTACTGAACTCACTCTTTACTACAACTAAATGTAACTGCGAATGTACATGTACTTCAATAATAAAATAATAATAGCTACCATCTGTTAAGCACTTTTTATACGTCGGATTCTCCTGCTGCATGCTTTTCATTCATTTACCTTACTGAACCATACAACAGCCCTGCAATGTAGACATTATTAGACCCATTTATAGATGAGGAAACTGAGGTGCAGGGTGGTAGAGATACTTGCCTAAGGTCGCACAACACAGTGTGTGGCAGAGGAGGGCAGGGAAAGAACCTTGAACCCAGGTCTGTCTGATGACTGTAGCTGTATAATCCCACAGACTGTGCCCTGTACTTGTACAGTTAGGGCCTACGAACAGAAAATGGTTCATTGTCTAAAGATATGAAAAGGTAAATGCTGGGCATAGATACAGAATACACTTTTTTAAACTGTCAACTTCATATGACATTTTTGTTGAGTTAGGAGTCCTGAATTCAGAAACAATTAAGTTACTAAAAGAGTCTTGATTGAGTTAGCAGGCAATAAATTTAAAGAACAGTGAAATTCTTTCTCCTAAGTTTCCATGAATTTATGGAGAGAGAGGTGGTTAGATGAGC